>JBBPFQ010000084.1:7054035-7069904 GCA_037974815.1 Kaempferia elegans
TGAGATTTTTCTCTATACGTATCATTGCTCTAAAATTATATAGCTCTAGATATTTAAAATATAATTCTAGGGTTTACCATATGGCTCAACAAAACAATAGTAAAAAATAATAAATCAATCAGTCTATTATTTTTTTCTTCGTCACCTATGAACTCTCTTGAAAAGTCTCCTCCATGTTGCTAAAGCTTAACACAGTCTTAGTACCGTAATGATTATGCTTGTTTCATGTATCTCTTATCATTCGTCCCTAGTCCCTAGTTATACGACGAGAGTTCAAATCTCATGTTGGATATTTTTAAATGCTTGTAGAGTTCAAACCACGGATAATGCTGGAGTGTCATGTTAGGATACACCTACGCTTTCCTAATTTACTTAGTGGCTGATTTATAGGGCTGGTCATCCATCTCTACGCCTAGTAGAACTCAAAATCCAAATACCTATATAAAAAGAGAGAAATATTAGCTACATATCACATAAACACTTAAATTTTTTTACTTATTATTATAATTCAACCCCTAAAATTTCATTAGCATAACTAGGAACTTAAAAAATTCACCATGTACAACACTATAAGCGGCACTCACACTGACCGCCCAAAAGATATATATACATAACATGTTTGTAAAATCTCAGCCTTTTCTCTTCATTCATGTCCATAACATTTAACAATACCTTTTAAAACAGGCTGCATATTCATCTACAAACTCTAAGGTAATGCATCAAATAATTAATTACAAGGGACATTTTTACAACATCCCAGAGTTTAATTACTCCTATACAAACTACTTTGTTAAGCATAGTTGATTGTTTTCACAATAACGACGACGGTGAAATAGGTGATTCTTTCAAGAGACACTAGAGCACACCACCATTTATTATACATAACAATCCAGATTATTTCACTTTATATATATGTATAAACACAAGCAGCAGTCCGCTGGGCAGTCCGTCAACTGGGCAGCCTACCACGCCGGAAAAAGGGGACCGGTGCCACCGTCCTTCTCCGCGTTAGGAACGCTATTGTAACAGTAAAGATGGTTTTGCATCTCCCAACTCCAATCTTTTTTCCTTGACACAGTCAGTGGAGGCCATCGGTTGATCCTCACATAGTGGTCTCTGATCTGTCCCTTGTCTATGTAGCTGGTAATGATTGAATAGGTGCACTCGTGAGCACCCCAAACTTTGTCGCCAAAATCTGCAGTGTGGGAACCATCTGGGTTGAAGTAGCGTCGCATTGGAGGACCCGAACATTTCCACGATGGATCAAGATCACGCCAATATTCAGGAGCAGCCTACATGTCAAAGATGTGAAAAGAGGATAGGATTGACAACATGTCATCATTTTCATAAGATGCAATCTTAGGTTCTGATTAAAATAGTGTTTTTTTTCATATAAATAATGCTGACAGTTTACCAGTGCAAGAAAATAAATCGATCACGAGTAACTGATGCTTGAATTCGTAGTAAATAGAAAACAATGTCATTAAGCTTCCATTGATCAAAGTGTATATGCTTCCTCATTGAACATACCCTTTTCATAAGGAAACCCCCCCACATGTACACACTATTTCCTAGACAAATGTTAGTGGTAATCTGAAATTGTTATTTACTGTTGACTCGGTTGGCAAAAAATTATTACTGCTTAAATATTTGGAAACATCTTGACAGAAAACTATCGAAAGTCGAAACCCATATGGTAATATTGCTATTCCATACTCATTGGAAAGGGTAAATAATGTATAAAGGTTATAAATTGATGCCTTTTCTAATAGCTTGTGTTTTTGAAGAACGGGCTAGGCAATCAACTTTAGCCAAAAGAGAAAAAGTAAGATCCTTAATTCTTTTACAGAACCAATATATAAAGGTAATTGAGGAAAAGAAGAAAAACAGTAGTTGGTGATCACAAGATAACTGAATTGGATGGAGAGAGTGTGCTATGCATTCAAACATATATTCTCATGTCCTTGAAGCTGAATTCAGTTATCAATGGAGCAAAGAAGTGAGTAGAATTGCGTACCTTCTTAAAACGAAACTCCCAAACATGATCATACAGATCCTCCTTCGTAATGCGAGTCTGGAAAGATAAGGTTTACTATAAATAAGAAATGTGGAATAGCCTCACAAATATATATTCTGTGGATCATGAGGTTCAAAAAAGCATAGATCTAAACAATAGTTCAAGACCAGCTGAAGTACCTGATAAAACAAGAAAGGTTAACACAATAAGACAATGTAGCGATACAGTATGATAATGAGTCTGAACAGATGTGAACATAGTATTGCTTAAGTCTTTATAATTGAACATCACAGTTTCAAGTTAGCAACTATGCAATATGAGCATAACACTATGACAGTGTGTTCTTGCTTAATAACTATGACAATTAGATCAATCGAAGAAATACGACACAAAAATTTATTTGCAAGAGGAGCAAGTTTACACGAAAATAATGTGAAAGAAATGATCATGGAACTTCTAACTGTATCTGGTTCAACACACGATCTTTTACCTTAATGCTTAGTATACCATTCTGGAATGCACTGGTAATCACATATATCTGATTCCTCTGCATTAATTCTTTAAGTGTCTGTTATCTTTTATTTCAATCATATGTTATATATCAGGTAATCTAAAATCCAGAAAATATATGGCTTTAGAAGTATGACCTTTACAATTTTGGAATATCAACATGATAAACTTTGCATGCCTTGAGATTCAAAATAAAGGATTGAAATGCCAATTGACATCATTCATCCTATGAAAGACTGAGTTGGAATTAGATTTGTATGCATTATTAACTTTGTCCTAGAACACATCCACAAGAATCCACGGATGGACAAATTTGAACTCAAAGCAACTTCGAATGAACAACAGTAAGCTTAACTATCAATGATCTATATTTCATGTCAAATCAATTTAGTTAATCTTGTAATTTGTGTTATGGAGGTGTACTAAAATATATCAAGAGGAATCTTGCATATCACACACGATTTAGTATATAAATAGATCAACGGTAGGCAGGTCTATCTTTGAACAATCTCAAATATCCAGATACTTAATATTCTGATGTAGGGAACTGAAGCAGCCAATTTTTAAAATCTGAAGATTATATCTTACCCTTTTTCCATCCATAATGCACATTGAATAAGCTGCAAATCTTGAAGCCCTACGTAAATTTGACAATCGCGGGATATGGGCCTTCTCTTTCAACAATTTCTGGTACTGAAACAAGAACTAGTCAGTTTTATGACAAAGAAATTAGATGGAACAAAAACAATTAACAAACTGGAAAGACAAACAGAAGAGAGTTGATTCTTTAAATTAGTATAGATAATAAACAAGTATTTATTCATTTAATCTGGGAAAGGCTTAAAGTATCATTTCATGCTAAAATTTCAATATGGAAGAGTCCAAATGATATAGACCAGCTCTAGTCATATTCTTTTCCACTTGGTTTGATTTCGACAATTTGATAGCCAATTTCAAATGCTATATTAATCAAACGCAATTAATTTAATTGTCAAATTTTTTAACTCTATAATAGATTTACGTATGAACTATAAATTTATTTTTAATATTAACTAAAAGTAGTTAATCTAAACTTAAGTTTGCCTTTTATTAAGTGGTTATATATTAATTGTATATTATATAATTAATTAACTAATGTTATAACAAAAAATCAGTTAGAATATTAACTGATATTATTAGTTGAATAATATAAAATTAATTATATTTTCATTAAATAATAAAGATATATTACTAATTAACTTAAATTTCATTATAAATTACTTAATAATAATCACCTTTGTAATAGATTATAATGATATAAAATATTAATACTTAGTTCCGTTTAAAGTTGGATATTATTAAACAAAGCTAATAATTTAATACATTAATATTAACCTATACAATTAATATAAAATTATAACTTAACTATTATTAATATAAGATAAAGTCAATTTTTTAAGGCCTAATTATTAATAGAAGATATAGTTCAGATTCCCTCACAAGTCATGACCAGAGAGTTGCACACCTCTGTGCCAATCTAGGACGGAGGGCCGTCCCTCCTAACCCCTTACCTATCATTTGCCCTCCACTTCTTCTTTGTCATTTTTACCTTTTGCTTAATTTGATAGTTATGCTAAAAATTCTATATGTTGTGCTAACTTTTCACCTTACTGTCATCATATAAGGCATTTTGTTGCATTTGTACCGGATATTTCCCTAGCTGACATTAGGTTGCTATAAGACAAGCTCATTCACCATTTGTCATGGATTTATCATTTGTTTTGTTTTGTTTTCAATGTGTATTTGCAACCCTTTTGGATTTATTAAATAAAGTAGTTGTTTTGTCACATATGACAAAAGGTGATTCGTTCGCCCTCAGCGCCTTCACCAACTCATGCTAACACAGAGGAGGTAAATCACGGGTGACTATTAGTCATTAGTGCAAATGGTCAAGATATGAGAGAAGTATATGCTCGGACGCGCCGAGTTTCAACCTTTATACCTCATATGACAACCTCTCATGACTTAACCATCATGTTTGTCACATGGATCAACATCAAGAAGAGTTAATGAAAGAAAGCGGCAAGTGGATTCCATCTCAAAAATGAGATCAAGAGTCATTTGGGTCACGGTCATGAACCTAGAACTCCTTTGCACATTCAAACCACTACTTCTCGGGTTTTCCCAAAATTCTTGGAATAAACTGTAACCATCTTCTACGAAATTTCTGAATTCCTTTTACGAACGAACAAAAGCGAGAAGAATTTTTCCAATTAAACAGAGGAAATTTTGGGGGAAAGAAGAGACCTTTGGACCCCAAAGATGGTCGCTGACTGCAATCTCGTGCCAGCCACGAGATACCACAGTGCACCGTGCCACGCTGCGTGCGTCAGAGAGCTCGAGTATCCTCATCATCATATCCATCCCCAGCACCTCCAGTGGATCCTTGCTCAGTCGCTCCCGCTTCCCAGCTGCCTCGGCCGCCGCCGCCGCCGCCTCCTCGTCGCAGTTCCTCTTCCGTTTCGCTTCCGGTACGGATCCGCCTCGGGCCTCGTAGCGCTTCCTTTTCCTCCCACTTCCCTCCGTATCTGGGGCGATCCCGCGTGCCGCCGCCATTGGAGTGCTCGGCGGAGGAGGGCGAAGCAACCAAATCGCAGCACGGGATTAAAATCGAAATGGACGGCCTTGTTGAGACGGAATGACATATTTACCCTCTTGCGGAAGACATATATGTATATGTTATTAATAAATAAACGGTTAACTCGAGTGCCACCGTGATCTTGCGGTGGCTGAACCGTGAGTTTAGGATTAACCATTTAGTTAAGATCGAACCGTGGCCGGTGGGATCGAATTAATTAATTAATTTTCTAAAATAAACTAAACCGACTAAATTTTATTATTAAAATCAAATATATCGAATTCATATAAAATCGAATAATTAATTGATTTTTTTTTTTTAAGTAACGGTAATTTATAGAACCCCTCTTTACTCTTGACTGATACTATTTCATTAATATAGATACTCTCAATTTGATCCCCAGTTATAGTTTATTTGTAAAAAAATTTCTTTTATATGGAGCACACAACTATGAGATGCTGGACTTCTGGGTCATCCGCCGCGTGTACTTTTTGATTTACTTTAGCGGTTAGTGGAAAACTTCTGTGAAGCTGACTCAATCATCCCAGGTTCATTGTTACCTTGTTTTATATTTTTAAAAATTATTTTTCTTTGCTACAATAATTAAAGTTATTTTTTCTATGGGCAATAGTGTCAACAAATAATCAACAGATTTTAGGTTTGAATTTCAACTGCCACACACTATAAGAGATTTTCCCTCTAGTGAGAAGCAAGTTTAAGAACGTTAGATTTGAATGTGTCTCTAAGGGTGCTTACCGATTTACCTAGACAGTCAATAGAATATTCCTGTGGAGCCGGCTGGTCACCTCAGGATTAGTCGATTCGAAGAGCTAAATTTCATAATAGGTTTAAATTTTTTTCACTATGTGTTTAGCCTCCCCATGCACAAGGCCAATATATTAAGACAAATGCTTTTGTGATTTATACCCTTTCAGTGAGTGTGAGGCAGACTTCCACTACTTAATTTTAAAACTTGTATATATATTTTTTCAATTGATATTATGTTTGAAGCATATATCTAATACTACTAACCTATGTTAGGTAGTTAAATTTTCTCCAACGATGACTTTGCAATCTTTACAAATCTTTCTATCCCTCATCCTAACTATAAGAAAGTCAATTTGTGATTTATTACTCATACTTTTAAACGTGACTAATTACTCTTCTCTTTTATTAAAAAAATATATCAGTTAATATAAGCTGATATATTATTGCAAAATCTAACATAATTTTTACTCTTTAAATTTTTTTACTTGAAAAATAATAACAAAAAGAATAAAAAAATTTGAAGTCAAAATAAGCTTAAATTTGGTTGGTTGACCGCCTGTGGTTCATCCCGAGTCATAAATTATGAACTCTATCCATTTATTCGATTGTCTTGCATCACTTGACAAAGTGAAAATCATAAGAGAGTGAATTTTAAGTGGTAGAAAGTCTTACAAGAATAAACTTTAGGTGAGAGGTAAGCCTAATTGGTTAGGTAAACTTACATGATAATGCTTAAGTGAGCTTAGTAGATCAGGTATGCTTACATGATTAGATTTGGTTGCTTGTTGTGTTTGTATGTATATTTGGTAGAAAGACAGAAAGTAGGCGAAGGCAATAGGATGCAATCGATCCAAGTCTGAGTTAAACCGAATTTGACCCGAGTCAAACCAAATCTAAATTTGTTCGGTCGATCAATCCACCGGTTTGGTCAACCTGGTTTGGGTCTAGATTCAGATTGGTGAAGTGGCTTGGTTTAGTCAACAGAAAAGGTTCCGATCAACCAATAAAACTAATAACAAAGAGATCACATGGCTTAGCCTAGATTATGATAAACTCAATAGTAGGGATCAAGTTTGATAAGGTTTCAGTTTATCAATAGAGATCCAATCCAACTTCATAAAATGAGACTAAGACTCTGAGCTCAAGCAATCAATGCCCACATTATACTCTTCATCTCAGAGGAATGTTTATAATAATATTTATTTGTGCTTTTAAGTCTATCATTATTGTGATTGAAAAATAAAAAATGTTTTGGAAAGGAGAAAATTTAGTAGGCATACACCTATTATGCATATGCATGTGGATAGAAATTCAAATTCCACAGGCACAAAAGGTAAATTAGGATCAGTGACCTGCTAATAAATTGACTTTCAGTTCTGATGTTAATTTCGGAGGTCAAGGAGGTTGGAGGGGTCGCTGAAGAGAGGCTGCCGGGACCCTTGTTTCTCCTCCGGTCGCGGTAGGCAAGGGGTGGAAAATTGGTCACGGACTTTGCCGAAGTCGATCGCGACCCGCCGGCGGTCAGAGTCACAGAACTCGGGCGTCGCAGAGTGAGAGAGAGCAGAGAGTAGGGCTCGAGGTCGCGAGAGGAGATGCGGGTTCGAGCAGAATGTGGTTCAGCGTCTCCGACGTCGCGTGAGGTCGTCGACGGTCGAGGAGCGTTGCGAGCTGCGCGAGATCGCGAGAGGAGATTAGGGCTTTGTTGCAAGAGAGGGCGAGAGCAGAACATGGGCTGCGTCGCGTGAGGAATTAGTCGGTCACGTGTTTTACACATGACCAATTTTTACAGTGGAGTTGTGGTCCAGGGAGGAACCAGGAATAACGGATCAAGAGGATCCGAGCTAGCCTTGAACGTACTAATCCGAAAGATTATGAACAAAATAAATCTTTGATCTTTTCTGTCTTATTTTTATTTTTATTTATTTATTATTTAGTTGTTGTAAGTACTAATCTGATAGAAAAAGTGGACGATAAAGAGAAAATAAAAATTGACAATCGATATTCACCATCCTACCGTAAGGATTTTGGCTGGGGGGTAAGACCATACAGGCGTGACCTGCTAATTCGAAAATAGAAACACTATTACAAGATATCATTTGTGTACATATTTTTATTGCACTAATTTAAATTGCAGAATAAAGTAAGAAAACAATTGATTTGGTTTTTTTTTTTTTAAATCCAGTATTAAGATATCTTAAATCCAATATTCTAAAATTTGAAACTTGTCCGTGGGTGCCTGTGGGCCGTGGGCCGAATCCACGGCAGTCCGAATTGCGATTGCAACGTCAATCAATCATTGATTCCCTCACGTGCACCGTCCACATGCGCACGTGTCAAGCGTGCTCCCCGCTTGAAGTTGAAGATGAGACCCCTCCTTGCTCCTGTAGCATCACGAGGGAGCTCATCGTGTCGCATGGTGAGAGAAGGTTGTCCTGTTCTGTGCTGGGCTGGGCTGGTCGCATGCGCCGCACTCGCACGCTGTCAGCCTGCCATGTGGACTGCGTCCTCGGTGTGCGTGCTACGCAGACCGCATCCGTCCATGCGGACTGCGTCACGGGACTGCTACAGGCGCACGGCAGACTACGCCCGCATGTACTGGGTTCGCAGGCGCACCGGCCCACTCCAGGGTAGGATTACTTCGGATCATCTATCCCAATATTATCATGTCCTCATATTCCAGTATTAATCGGATGATCTTGACATCTTTAAGATGTATGTAATATCTTTGTGATGTGTACAATATTCTTAAATTATAATCTGGATCATTCAATCAGCACTGGGACACGGGAACACAGTGATATTGGAACAGAGTCTGAATTTGATCAACGCTGAGACACAGGGAAACAATAATATTGGAACAGAGGATCCGAACTCGTGTAGGGTAGGGTAGGGACTAGGCTAAGGTTATGATTGTCTTAAGGTTTAGAAGTTAAATGACATTTAACTTGTAAATTTATGAAGGAAGAAGAGGAAAAATTTATCAAAGAAAAAAGAAAAAAAAAAGGTTTTGCATCTATTAAATCTTGTTCATCTATCGACAATCCTAGTCCTTATCGTATGAATACAGATAGAGTACCCTCGTCACTAGCGTAGCAAATTTTCTATGAGTATTAAAAAAGATTGAAACAATAGATGTAAGATAAATATATTTTTTAATAATTCAGTTGTCCAAATTTACACTGAAGTTGACGTGTGTATATATATATACATATTCTACCTAAGTGTCTATAGAAATAGAAATAGAATATACTTAAAAAAAACGACATTTGTCAATAGTTAATTAATTATTAGATCTTAAAAATTAATTAACTAGAATTAACAGATGTCCAATGGCCATGCCACACACAAAAAAAAAAAAACTCATAAAGTGTGAAAAGAAAAATAGAATTTTTGCATATTTTTCATTAATCCACAAAATATGACTACAAATAAAGAACTCAGACAATTAGACCTATTGATTTCTTCAAGGCATTTCCTCCAATTTTTACATATTTTATCTACTCTGACCAGCATCAATATGTTAGAAACATTAGGATAGGTTGACGGAGGCGCTGGGCGAGCAAATCACCTTTTAACCACCAATATGTTAGAAACATGTATTTAAATATATAGAAGGGGAAATTTCGTGCACTAGTAAAATTATTATCGTGTGCTCGAGAGTTTATAAATTTGAGTCCGAAAAATAATCTCTTATAGAACAAAACAAAATAAGAAGATATACAATGGACTTTCTATGAGATCCCATATTGATGTATGCAAGGACTGTCCTTTTTCTTGAATGTGAACAATCAGCAAATAAAGGTACATCTTATTGTGCCTACGCAAAAGCCTGTCGTCTCTTACAAGGTTCTATCACATGCATTCATTCCTCTGGTTCAAATCCTAAATGGGTGGCACAGTAAAGAGTGAAGTGAAGTGAAGTCTCCCTTCCCTAGATAGATTTACTACTCCTTCAATCGTACAGAATAAAAGGATTGATGAAAACCTAAAAATCTTCAGAAATTTTCATTTCGGATCCACCTCCAACAGCAATGGTGCGTAAAAATTAGAACTTTTCAAGCTTTTCAGTGACAAAATCAAATCTTTAAGGAAGACTAGTTCTTCACATAGGCTCAAAGCTACAATGAAAAAGATTTAAAGACTCTGAAGGAGAGAACAAACAAGAGGCTCAACGAGTTACAATATTAATTAATGGCTGCGAGACTGACGAGAAAGGATCACCTGTGGCAGATGCACCGGTAGCGGTAGGCGCTGTTCATGGGGTCGCTGGCGTCCACTGGTACTTGCTCGGCGCTGCACTTGAACCGGCAACCTCTACACTCGTTGTACGTGCAGATTGGAGCCGTCGAGCCTATCAACTCTCCCCTGGTTATTCCACTCCTTGCCGTCTCCTTGTCATTCCCCGCGACGTCCTTGCGCGGTGGGAAAAAGCTCGAGCGATGAGTAACTTGTCCTGCAAAGCCTGCAGGCAAATTGGCGATGTGAGTTCAAAGTTCAATAGGCCAGAGAAACTAATGTTGGATATTTTGACCTGTAGAGCGGCAGAGAGCAAGGATGAGAAGAGTGAAGAGGAGGCAGAAGAAGAGGAAGGAGGTGGTGGTGGAGGACATGGCCATGGCCGGTGGCTGAAAGTCGGAGTAGATAGCAAAAATGAGAGGTGAAATGAAGCACTGCAGAGAATGTGAAGAATAAAAAGAGGAGGAGGAGAATGTAAGCATGCAGGGGATTGCTTGTCCCACGCAGCAAAAGAACGAGGTCCCCTCTCCATGCGATGTTGCAGTCGCGGTGAAAGACAAAATTGACCAGCATCAATTATTACCATGCACGCTTGAATGATCTTTTGTCCAGCGATTTGAATCTTGAAATCTGTTCTCTGTCTCTTGTCCATCATCTTGACGATTTTTTCCTTTGGCTTTTCCTCTGAGGTAGGTCGCTGGATTTGGGAATGATTAAGAATGCATAATAAACACAACAAACATGAAGTTGAAATGATTGTAGAGCATTCAAATCATCTGTTTAAAGAGGCAGGTAAATAAATTGCTAGGGAAAATTCTCGATCGTATCCGATCCGAAACTGAAATTGAGCAAAATAAAGAAAACAAATTTTCAAAAACTGAAAAAGAAATCGATCGATCTAAGGTTAACTGACAAAGACTGTTTCATCATTGATCATAGAGGAAATTGGGGAAAATAGGGAAATCCACAAAATGAAACAATCGAAGCCAAAAAGCACTGAATAAATGTCGCTAAATTTATTTTGGAGATCAGAATTTGTATAGAAGATTCAATCACAATGCGTTCAGAAACACAGACCGAATGACTTGCATCACATCCCAAATCGATCGATCTAAAGTTAACTGACGGCCACGAAACTAGGGATTAAGAATCAAAGCCACAAAATTGGAGGAAAAGAAAGAGGGAAATCCACAAAATGCAACAATCAAAGCCAAAAGGAACTGAATAAATGTAGCCAAACAATCGCATTCGGTTTATTTTGGGATCAGAATTGGTATGGAAGATCCAATGACCCAATGCCTACCATCACATCCCAAATCGCAAAACAACTACACGAATCGACTGAAATATTCACAGACAAACCAAAGCAACAATAAACGACGAGAGATCGGAGTGTTTTGATCGATCAAAGAGTGGATTTCCGCTCATGTTGTTGCAGTCCTCTTTCCTTGAGAATCAAATGATGCATCCACAGCTTTCAGTGGAACGGAACGAAAGCCTCGATGATGGGCGAGAGAGGAAGAGATGAATGAACGAAAGGGAGCAAACAGGGAGAAGAAGGAGACGGCCGGAAACCGGCGGGATTCTGGCTGAGTTGAGAAGAAGGCTGCTTGAGTTTGGGCGAGTTATTTATAGTCCGAATAAGGAAACCCTAACCCGCCTTGAAGCTCTTTTGAAATTGAGTTTTGAATTCATATTTTAGAATATTTTGAATTTAAAGTTCATTTAAAATGCGCATAAATAAAAGACGCCCGCTTTTACCAAAAATAAAATAAAACAAAATGACACTGCAGATATTTCTCATCTCAAAAATATTTATTATTTTAGTATTATTATTTGAGTCATTTATACATTTTTCAATTTTTATTTTTACTGTTGTACTTTCAATTTACCCATTCTACATTGGTAGTGTTCATTGTGAATTATAACAGGTAATTAATGTTAAAACCGATGCACTAAGCCGGTAATGTTCACGTTGACATTAACTCGTTCACAACTTTAAACGTGTAACACAGTATTTTTAATTAAAAAAAAATTTCTCAACTGGTGCATGCACGCACCAGGTGAGAGAAATTTATTAAAAAATAATAAATTTAAATTTTAAAAATCAACTAATAAATGTTAATATTAAAATGAATATGAGAAAATGAATATGTTAGTGTATATGGTATGTGAACCCATAAATGAATATTAATGTTAAAACAAATATGAAAAAATGAATGTGTTAATATAATGTGTATGTGACATATGTCTCCCTTGAAAATAAGACTGATTAATTTCTATTTTCCATTCAACATCGCTACTCTGATGAAGTTACAGACCTCATCATACAAACAAAGAATAAACACGATTAGAATAATTGAACAATATTTAAAAAAAATACAAAGAACACAGGAGGTTCAGTGCATCTTCTTCCCTCGCTTTCCTAAGGCCATTTCCTATTTACAAATAAAATCATGATCAGCTATCACACAAGATAAAGTGAATATTTTTTTTCTGTACAAAGATTTTCCAATCCACTCAATAGCACTCCTGTTGGTACACATCAAGATCACACAGAGTTAACTGATACAACACAATGACAATCTTAAACCACATTAGACTCACTCCCTTCTCTAAGCAGTGCTTTCAGGTTTCAAAAATCATGAGCAACATCCACCTGATTGGCCTTGCTGTCCCTGTTTCTGTTTCAGAATATTCCTTTTAACTGGTGCAGATCCTTCTTCCAGCAGTTCTGGAACTCCCAGAATCTAAAATAGTAGTGACATTATCAATTTGTAGTATGCGATCAGCTTGGCCATTGGCTGGAAGACTTAACAAGATGGACACACAATTCTCAAGGACTCTTTGTCCCAGCTATATAGATCTTATGCCTCCATTGATCTATGCATGCAAGGATCACTAGAATTATTTAAATTATTTTTTTTACAAAAAAATATTACCTTCAAAGTTTCCTTTATCTCTTTACTATCCAACCATAGAATATATTAATCGACTTTGAAAATCTTCATACCATCTTAATGTTTTCTTTCTTTATTCATAGTTATGAATAATTGCTTTGGTCAATAATTTACTAAGCAGAGCTTTACAATCTAGATTTTTTATCTGACAAGAAAAGACAGGGACCAGAAGTCATATTAACTTACCTTCAATGCCAATTCTTCAAAACATCTCTCCACGTTGTTTCTTGTTTTTGCACTGCATTCAAAGAACAAACAACCATACTCATCTGCAAAGGCGATCCCCTCTTCTGTTGTTACCGATCTATCAGCATCCTAGAAAAATTAACATATTTGTATGAAAACGATGCTTCTCTGTTTCAACTTCCATGAATAAACTGACAATGAAAATATTTTGTGAGTATTATAAGAAACAAATGGTGTGATCACAAACTTGAAAAGTGATTACAAGAACTAATAAGTTAATTTGATATTGATATACTTGTGATGAGCATTTTTAAGTGATTGCTTTACAATATGAAATAGAAGAAAATGTTAGATGTTCTTGACTTTTAGAACATAAATCTACCTAATAAATGTAGAAATAAATTTTTGACATTTTATCAAAGGGAGCACTTTGCTAATTATCAAATTGCAAGTCATGATTTTAAATTTACCAAAGGGCACAATTTCCCTTTTGACATTCTAAAAATCTTCCCTTCAAATATTTCTAAAATTTTTAAAAATATATTCTTATGAACTTCTAGTGTTCAAAATCAACAAGGCCATGAACCAATTCCTGAGCATTGGGAAACCAATGGTACTCTCATATTTACCAATTTTAACCATGAGATGTGTTGTGCCCAAAAGGAATCCATATATCTCCACAATAGCATGATATTGTCCACTTTAGAACTAAGCCTTCATGACTTTGCTCTTGGGCTCTACCTAAAAGGTCTCGTTCCAATAGAGATATCTTATTCCTTTTAAACCCATGATCTTTTCCATCTCTTCTAATGTGAGACTTTGATTGTATTCCAAGAATCCCCCCTCAAACAAAGGACCACCATTGAGGCCTGCGATCATCAAGTCACCTTGACCCGCTCCGGGCCTCCCCATGAGCATCCGGTCATCCTGATCCGCTCCAAAGCTCCCCACGAACATTTTGTCACCTTTGACCCGCTCCGGGCCATCCCCGTGAGCATCTGATCACTCCTGACCCGTTCCGGGCCTCCCCGCGAACATCCGATCACCCTGACCCACTTCGGGCCTCCCCGCGAACATTCGATCACTCTTAATCCTTTCCGGGCCTCCCCGTAACCTCGTTCAAGGCCGCCCCACATGGCATCTGGTTTGGACCATGGCTCTGACACCATCTATTGTGCCCAAAAGGAATATACATATCTCCATAATGACATGATATGATCCACTCTGGGCCTAAGCCTTTATGACCTTGCACTTGGGCTCTACTAAAATGTCTCATTCCAATGAAGATATCTTATTCCTTTTAAACCCATGATCTTTTCCATCTCTTTCTAATGTGGAACTTTGATTGTACCCCAACAAGAAGATCATCAAGATGTTTTTGAAAATATAGATAACTATATGTTTTTTAAAATACTTTAATGGTGGTCTAGTGGTCAAAATCAAGAAGGGCATAAATATATTTCTTATAACATTGCAAAATGAATAATGGTCTTATTATATTCTCCTTTCGGCAACGAGATGATTGTGTTTTTTTTAAAAAAAATGGATTTCCTATACCAGAATAATTCATTTACATGATACATTAATTTATACATGATGCATGGATGTTATCAAACGACCAAAATGACACTTTATGACAAATACATTAGGTGCTCCTAGGAATATTCATTCCCATGTATCTCATTTTGAAAATTGAAAGACCATAAAGGTGTTCTAAAAAATTTTTTGATGATCATTCCATGGTCAAAATGATAATATCATACCACCATTTTAGTAGTAAAACTTCTAGAAATCTATTCATGCTCTCTCACTCCTTGAGTTTGACCACTAGATACCTATTAAGTCCAAATCGGCTACTTTTCCTTGCATAATGGCCATACAAGACTACCATTGGGTTTACAACATTCCCCAAAAAAATATTTATACCCTTCTTGACATCAAATTTTTTTTCTAAAAATATTTTAATGGTATTCTTGTAGTTAAAATGACAAAATGAGATCACCATTAGGTCTACAATGCTCCCAAAAATTTATTCCTGTGGTTACTACTTGATTTTAACCAATGGAAGGTCATCAAGGTGATAGCCTCGCATAACAAGTTGGAACCTCTTTCCCTTGAACAAGATACGTGGAAAACAAGATTTAGAGTTGTTACTCATTTGAATCAACATGAAAAATACAAATGAACATTTTAATTATCACCATAAAGGAATATACAATCTGCATTTGTAAATGGGAAAGTATTCTTCTAAAAGAACTAAGTTGAAAATAAAGTAAGTAGGTTTAATAATGGTTTTTATTAAAGTGAATGGAATGAAATTTCTATTTACAGATACAAGAAGTGGATTCATTGAACCATTGAAATGGTTAGGAACCTAAATATAAATACTAGAAACCTATTTGTAAAAATGATATAATATAAGGTACATAGTATAATTTTATAGTGACAAATAATAAAACATAGGCAAAGTATTACCTGGAAAATTAACCCCTAATTTTAGATCATCAATGTCGTTTTAAAGTTGTGATACTGATCCTTGCCCAGTATTGATTTCTCTAGTGAGTAGCTCCTTCAC
>JBBPFQ010000084.1:7135613-7147349 GCA_037974815.1 Kaempferia elegans
CGTGTGAGACAGCGACGTTGGAAGGCGGGCCTCCTGGCGCCCTGACGAACTAAGGTGGATCCCACTGGAGCTGCTTCCCGGTGGAAGGCGGGCCTCCGGGTGCATCTGGCACACGATTAAACTCAGAAACCTCGAAGGGAAGAGAGATTCGAAGGGAAGAGAGATCTGAAGGTCTACGAGCACCGGTTAAACAGGTCTTCCAGTCATTTTTAACGGCGATTTGGACGGAAGGACGGATTTGGGAAAACGTTCAAAAATTAGAGGACTAAATTGGGTCAATTGAAACATGAGGGACGAAAATAGGAATACGTTAAAAAATGAGGGATTAAATTGGATTTTTTTCCCATATATATATATATATATAAAAGATAAATAATAAATATAAAAACATATTATTAATTATATTTAATTATCTTAAATGAGCTCGAACTAAGCTCATTTAATTTTTAAACGAGTTTTTTTCGAGCCAAGCTCGAGTTATTTAATTTTATTACGAGCCGAACTCGAGCTTAAGAACTAAAGCTCGAATCGAACTCAAGCTTGAGCTTAGGGATAACGAACCGAACCCGAACTCCAGCCTCTTACTATTCGGCTTGGTTCGGCTCGATTACACCCCTATCTCTAGGCAAATTACTTAAAGCATTTCCTATAAAGATAAGATTACATCCAGCATTAATTTTAAATTAATATCTTTTTACATTAGTTATGGATGAACTCACTCACACATTCGAGAGATATTATCACGTGGCAACCTCCCATGCCTTAACCACCGCACCGCCCCGAGGGGACTCGAGAGATATTATCATGGTGTATGTTATAATGGATTACCAGTAACTAAAATTTTAAGTATCTAGCATCATTTTTACAAAAGGATAGAGGGTTGATAAAAAATTTTATATAGGATATACGCAGAATGGTTGAAATGGAGAAGGGCATCAAGCTGCTCTTTGTGATCGTAAGCTACCTCTAAAACTTAAAAGAAAGTTTTATAAAATGGCGGTTAGAACAGGTATACTGATATGGAGTTAAATGTTGAGTTATGAACCAAGCACACTAGCAAAAGATAAGAATGGCAAAGATGAGGATGCTAAGGTAGATGTGCAAACATATGGGGATAGACATAATAAGATACGAAAACATTAGAGAAAAAATCAGGATTGCACCTATTGAAAGAAAACTATGAGACACACATTTAAGATTATAGCCACATACTCAACATTCAATAAATGTTCAAGTTAGACAATTAGACGACATAAGATCATGACAAATATGCACATTTAAGAGGAAGAATACTAAAGAAGATTTAGTTAGCAACGATGACGTAAGAGCATTATAAATATGCACATTTAAGAGAAAGAACACTAAAGAAGATTTAATTAGCAACGATAAAATAGTATAAACTTTATTTAAATATAAATGATATAGATAAGGATACAGTAAGAAATTGATTCAAATGGCATAAAAAAATTCATATAGCCGACCTCACTTGGTGGGATAAAGGCTTGAGGTTATTGTAATTCCCTCTCATAATTTAAAGTAAATCTATTTCTCATTTATGGTCTTCACTTTGCCCAAAGCCATGATCAACTCATTTCATCCTTCTTCACCTGAAGTGTAAATATACCACATAATGGGGCCAACAAAATCCAATTAAGCATATCTACTTGAGCTAGTTAGGATATTTTAATCATAACTCAAAACTAAATCCAGTATGTCTTGAATCTACTTAGTCATGTATTTCTCTTATTGTAAATTAGGGTTTCATTACGCCACCCACTCTTCTAATTGTTTGTTCTTTTCTTTTATCCATTAGCTATCAGTCATTAATCTAAAATAAAAGGAAAGAATTCTAAAATTTCTTTAGCCATCTGTAATCAAATATGATACCCATCATAAATCTCAGAAGTCAGAAACAAATAGTTTGCGATAAAATATTTCTGTCATGAAATCAGCAGATTAAATTACTAAAAATGAACTTGCTATAACAAATATTGAAAAGACTTTTGTTTACTATGCTGAAACTAGTACCTACAGGATCAGTCAAATGCTTTTCGTATTCCTCATCTGTATATTTGAGAACATCCACAGACTGCATCCAGATGACAATAACATGTTACACAATTAGCAAAAATTAAAAAATTTGCAGCAATGTTCGATCTGAATGACAGCTAGTGTTGGCTTACCTTGTTGTATTTAGCGAATGAGTAATCACCTGTAGGTGGAACACCATTTACAACCCTTACCTGTAAAGCTCAACTTTAAGAACACAAAAAAGTGTAACTAGGTAACTAGACTGACCACTGCAATGTATTAGCAACATACTCAAGGAAGAGGGAGTATTCTATACCCAATGATACAGGTGCAAATTATCTGGTCGAGCAGAAGATGTAAAAGGAAGCCATTGCCAAGAAATCTGCAACATAGATAAATAGTGCAATAAATTAATAACTATGGAAGTTACTAACTGAGCTAGAAGTTGATGTGACCATGGAATTCATAAATTTGGCATCAACTTCACCCACCAATGTTAAAAAATATAAAAAACACAGTTCTTCTTACGGATTAAGATCTCAAATCATGCCTACCGGCACAACTAAAATTTCTCAACCTAGATGGAGAATACTCAGGATCGGCTGTCATAGAAAGTTACTAATGGGCTGCTAGTGTTGGCCAAGCCACCAGAAACCAAAGTGATTCCACTTGTTTCATCTAGTTTTAGTTTCAACTAAGAAAAAAAGAGATTGGATGAAGTAGCGAAATGTACTTAGCTAGAGGCAAAAAGCATTGATGAGATGTGAAAGAGGAGAGGTAGGAGGAGTCACAAGTTAGCAGTTCTCCTATGTCAACCCTAGGCAATTCGCGAGTGACCACCCAAGGCAAGAACAGATCACATCCCCAAGTGACACAAAGAGCAAGTGATAGAGAATAAAGTTAAGATATAACTTTTTTATTAATTATTAATATTATTTCCATGGTTTTCAATTTCGAGCTGTGTTTTGGTTTATAACATTTATGAGTTATATTTGAGTTATCGAATGTTGAGTTTAAGTTTTAATATTATCTCATGAAACATTTGATGCTTATTGAGTAAACGCCGATTTCGAGTTAAGTTAGAAATTATATTGTATTTAATTTTTTTTTTCTTTCTTACTACTTAGTCTCCTATATTGTTAAAAGAGTTTTTTTTTGTGATTACCTCGTGAACATATAAAGAAGGAAAAAAGATAATCCCCCCTCCACTTACCATGTGAAGAGATAAAGGCTAGAAAAAAAATTATTCATTTTTTAGAGAAGTTAAAGATATATGTTTTTTTTCTCTCTACTTACCTTTGTGGACAGATAAAGGGCAAATTAATGAATAAAGGGGAGAAAATTAACAAGAGAAAAATTAATTGAAGAAGGAAAAGAATTAAGAAGGTAAGAAGATTGTAAGGGAAAAGAATTCCTTGTTTAAAAAATAAATATTTGTCCGAAATTAAAAATAAAAATAAAAAAAAAAGAAACAAACACACAATGACCCATGGCCTCACGGAGGTTGTCGCGAGGTTGCAGTGCTAGTGTCAGTCAGCAGACAGAACGATAAATTTCACCTATGCCAACTGGCACTGATCGGTACTTAAAATCTTGATTATATCACATATAATTATATCTTATGTATATACATATATTTTATCTTTTTATAAATTATATCATATAATTACAATTAAATCTATAAATCGATCAGTTTATAGATTAATTTAGTAGTTTAATTTATGCAATAACTAATTTAAATTAAATTATTTATTAAATGAGATTAAATTTGATTGTAAATCAGATTAAAACAATGTATTAGCTCAGATTCAAACTTGTATTATAGTTATACTCAAATAAAATTAAATTTGATTGGGTTATACCCTATAAAATGAATTAAGTTAATGCACTTTGCTCAAATAAGAGCAATCCAATCAATTGTATGATCAATTATTATTTAATCAATCAACAACAATGATTTGCTCCAATATAAACAATCACAATTACAACACAAGTGTTCACACCATACTGACACAGGACAGCACTGATATTGTACCATTGACCATTCTGGTGAACCAAAGCTATGGTATGGCTCAAGGTTTCAATTCTTAGTTCTTCCAACTAATTTGATTAAAAATAAACCTATCAGAAAATAATAAACATGACACCAAGCGTGTAATTGGCAATGTGAAAAAGGAACACATTATAGCATCAAATTGTTTTGCATCAAATGATCCAGAATTTATGATTTGGAAGATTTATTTAACAAACATTGATGATCCATATGTAAGGCAAACTTATGCAACATGATTAGCTTATGCGTAGATTTATTGGCATGATCACATAACAAAATTCAGGATAAAATCTTTGACATCTCACTACAATCACAAGAAAATATGAATCTTTATGTATTGAGACATTTAGATGATAAGTGAGATGCTAGAATGATACCTTGGTTAAAAAATTTTGATATGACGCATTAGCCAGACCAAAAATATCAAAATTTTAAAATAATATGCAAAGGACCAATCATGGAGGGTATTACTATACTTAACCATGTAAATTTAGTGAAAGTAAAAATGATCGTGGTTGAAAATTTAATCATAATAAATAATAACATTAGGGTTGGCATACTAACACTTTTTAAAAATTTAGGATTGGCACTTTATAAAAATTTATAATTTTGGCACAATAATTTTAAAAACGTCATAGTGTTATCAAAATTGTCAATTTGTGCTTCGAAAGCATTTTATACGATGGTATATTTGCTGAAAATTCAATAAGAATAGGCGATTCACAAACATATACATACAAGTTTCCTACCCCTCCATCCCACACAACCCCATAGATCCACTCAATTCACTTGATTGATCGATCCAACCTACCTATTCTACTTGATTAGTCCAACCCAATTCATATCCAACCTTTATAGTCAACCTAATCTACTTGGCTTGCCTGACCTATTAAACCCTCCCACCACATCTAGCTCTTCCACCAATCTATCTTTACCAAACTCGCCCAACTATTCAACCTTACCTATCCACGTAACCCACCAGGTGTCCATTTTGCTCAACACCAACACATCAACCCCATCTGGTCCACTAAAATCCCTTTGGCTTGCTCTTTCAGTGCAACCAACGACATCCAAATAATCTGGCATGCCTTACATCCCGGCTCATTCAGTCCATTATAGATTAGGTGGAAGGGAATAACTCCTCCTCAAATGTCAATTCAAGAATTGGAAAGGAATCACAGGAGGAGAATCAAACACTCCCATGTCATTCTATTTCAACCTAATACACATAACTTAGCGACAATCCTAAAGTAAGCAAGCTCATGAATAAAAAACCTTGTTATTTGGAGAAGGAAATCAAAAGGAAGAAAGACAAAAATGAACAAGATGAAAAATGGAAAATCTATATAAGGTACTAAATCTTGTTTACCTTTTCTTCTTTCTCTGAATATTGTCGTTTCTTCAAGTGGGAGATCTCTATTGTGGGCATAAGCGGTGCCATCCCTCCTGTAAGAGCATAAACCTAGGTACCAAAAGAAATCCATAATTGATGCGATGAATGTGAGGTAGAAAAATTTAAACTACAGAGAAATAAAGGTGTTTACCTCCCGATGGATGCCATCGGGCTTCCTTTGGGAATCCTTTTGAGGTCGGGTTTTCTTCTCCTGAGCACCAGGGAATGAGTTCTTGGGAAGGCCGAGGATGTCCTTGGCATCCATGATAAAGGCTCAAAGAAGACTAAAGTGTTATAATTAAGCCATGAATCACCTACAATTGCACATAGTGTTATAATTTAATAAACCCAAAAAAATGTTCAAAATACATCAGTAGAGACAGTTCATGGCTGCATGTTGCAAGATAAGCAGAAGACTAGGATGAGAAGGAAATTATTACAACAACAGAAGATGCAAAACATTTCAGATGCCATGTATTTCTCTAAAGGTATCCATTAAAGATTCTACACACTTCTGAAAAGATAATTTTTATATAGCCATAAACCAATAGGCAAACAAAGAGAACTGGTGCAGGGCCAAAGTATTTTAATAGGAACAAGATAGAAAAAGGACAAACATGTAGAAGAATTCAATTGTTAAAATAACAATTAAATGGTATATCACAACTTTTGTCAAATTTATATGTGATGTGGCAGTGGACTTCAGTTTAGATGTATCAAGGCCAGAAGATTTTTTAAAGCTATCGTTTATACTTGAGCAACTGTGCAGAGTAGGCAGCATCTCTTCCCAAACAAAAAAAATAGGTGAAGTCGTGCATGATGGCTAGAGGAGACGTGTAGCTGAATGCAAGGAGAAGTCAGCAGAAGAAAGATTGTCAGATTGGGAAGCTAGGATAGGCAAAGCAAAGGGATCAGAGAGGGGATCAAAGAACAAGCTTAAGTAGAAGTAGAAGGAAATCAGAGAATACCCTTAAGTGCAAATCAGCATCTGGCAACTTAACGACAGTGACAACCAGCAATCGTGCAAAAGGTTTGGAACCAGAATCCAGTATCAGCAAAGCAGAGTCCACAGAGTCAGCAGTGTCTTAGGGAGGAAGATCCGCATGCATTGTTAGAGTGATAAGACCGTCACATGTGGGATTGGGGTAGATGGACATAATGATTGTTAGGGTTGATAAAAGATTAGGGTTAGATAAATATTAAGCTTCTAAAGTTGCATTTGCTACCATGAATAGAAAGGAAATAGAATGGGAATGAGAAAGGAATGGATTGGAGAAAAAACAACAGTGGAATGTTTAATTCCATTCCTATATTTGGTTGCACCAAGGAATAATATAAAAAGACAAACTGTCCAATGAACATATATAGAGACCTCTTTTTTTTCTTTTTTGGCAAAACCTAATATCAAACACTACCACCAAATTGCAAAACTTATGCATAAATCAAACATATTCTCCATTTGTATGACCAAAACTTGCACATAGATCCAAACATATCCACTATCATACTCAACATTTAAACAAAAGCAACAAAAGTCACTATCTATTTACATCTTTTCTTCTTCTTCTTCTTCTTTTTTGTTTTTTTGAACAAATAAGTAAGCATCTATTGAAGTCGTAATCTATCATAAGGAGCTCAACCTTCCATCTATGTGTATCAACTCTATAATAAAACAAATTTCAATAAACACTCAAAAAAAACTTCGCAAAATTAAAGAGGGAGAATAAACAATTTAAAATTAAAACAATCAATCTGAATCTAGCCACTTCCTAGAATCTATAACACCTACAAACCATTTACGATAGTCATTGTTGGTGCAATTATGCTTCATCTTGGTCTTGTTAGGCCAAAATGTTTGGGCAATGTACTTGAGTTGAGTGTTTAAGTTAGGTTGATGTGTCAAATATGTCAAGATTAATTAGATATTTATATTGAATAAAGTCGATCAAGATTGACTAGGCACTTAGTAGTTGAGAAGTTCAGCAAGGATTAGCATAGGAGAAAGAATAGCAAGTGTTGGCAATGAATATTGGAGTGAAGGTGTTGGCAATGGATGAAGTCTAATGGGAGTTCACAATGGACAAAATCCAACAGGTGTTAGAAAGGGGAAAAGTCCAAAATGCATATCGATATGATGCATGCTTTTATTGACATATAGAGTTGCTTAAGCCAAACAGAACAGCTAAGCTTCCAGTGGTCAAGAAGAGGAAGATTTGAGAAGAATATCTGCTCCTCTTTGAAGAAGAGACTCGAACACAACAGAAGTTGGACGCTTTGTACCTACTGCATTTACCCATCGAAATTATCTCTCTTTGTATATATGATTTATGATAGGACAGCAAGCAGGGCTTGGCGCTGATTTTTCTTGCATAAATATAGAAAATTGCAGAGGGAACAGATAGCATATATTTAGTACATAAATAGAATAAAAGTTTCTGTGGAATCTAGGTAGTTTAGCACCAAAAAATCGAGTTTGTGTTTCTTTCCCTTGTCTTCCCTCAAAAGAGTGTCTCCTGATTGTTCCTCAAGATCAAACCTTGCCTACTTGTATCTTTAATGTGTTCTTTATAATTAGCAGTACAATCCTACCCTTTTATTTTCTTGATTGATAAAAAAGAAAATTTAAGCATAAGAAGTCCAAAGACAGTAAAACATCCAAAGCTGATGACATATATCCAATATAGTAAACAATCTGACTAGATTTGGACAATCTAACAACTTCACTTAAAGTAAAAGCAATGGTAAATTTAAGAGACAAATCATTTAGAGGAAGGGAAAATCACTTCTTCTCCCTCTTCACCTGCTTATCTGTGCCAAAGGCCCTAAAATCATGCCTCTTCCCCTCTACCTCAATTCGATGGGTTCCAAGGTGCTACAAGAGCTCCCCAAGATTTCATCAGAATAAGGGGGGACCTACCATAGTCTAATCAGCATTCCAAAGTAACGACCTTTTGCCTTCCATAGGCACAACAGTAGAGAAAATGTGATAGTATGTGTTGGTACAATGATGCCTCAAGTGGTCGAGTTTGACCAAAATATTTTGATATATGGGAAAGGATTTAATTTAGGTCTGCCACTATGCCTAACGTGTACATTGGTTTTGCGGGTGTTGTTAAGTTTCACTGGAGTTTAGTTGATATTGGAAAAGGATGATATAGGACATTCGATAGAGCGAAAGTTCTAGAAGCTTCAGCCAAACCTTTGGGCAAACAGTAAAGTAAGTGAGGCTTATTGCTGCGCATATGAAATCTTAGTGATGTTACCTTTAAGCATTGAAAGTTCCAAAGACAAAGTCATAGCGGTGAGACCTTTGGGAACATGTAGAAACCCTGAGAGAGCAACTTTCGGCCATGAAGTCCTGAAGACATGGATTAATAAACAAATTGGTACAGTAAGATGCAAGAATTATGTGTGAATGTAATCACAATTCACGTGTAGAGGGCTGCCTAATTTGTCTTGTGGAGAACTTTTAATCAAAAAATAAGGGCTCCTAGTTGTAATTGGCACTCAAGTTTGATCTCAAAGCTTTACTTAGACATATGAAGACGTAAGCAAGTAAACTTAGAATTCTATAGGTTGGGTAACCATAAGTGGTCCAAGTCAACTGAAGAGTTGAGTCGAGTACTAAGTTGACTAAAGCCTCCTTGCTCGAAAATATAACACTATATTGAAGTTGAATGAACCAAAAAATAATTGAGTCGGCTGGAGCCATTTTGAGTTCAACTAAACTGCAGACAGTTGTTGAACAATTGTTTGAGATGGCTCCTTAATTTGAATTCCAGATGACTAAAGGTGAGATGATATCAGTTCACTGAATGTGATTTCAACTGATTGTGGTGATTTCAGCCAACTGAAGGTGATTTCGGTAGTCGACAAAAGTAATTCAAAATGTAAGCGATGCTCTGCTTCTTCTTGGCATTCATGCACAATTGTTATAGCCATATTGCTGGTGCATGATTGCATCTAGCCGAGATAAACACAACCAAGGACTGAGGTTTGAACCACATTAAACATGATCTGTTAGCATTAATCTTTCTTTGTGTTGCATTCTATTATTCTCATTTCCTGTGTTAACATGATAGCGCAACTTTTGTTTGCAAGAACATGAAATAGAAAAGAAATTTTCAACGCGCTATCCACCCCCTCTAGCAGCTGACCGCGTCATCAAACCGATCCTAACAGCATGTACCTAAGAGGAGCTCCAACAACGACTGCCACGCTAAAGTGGGAAAGGATCAAGATGCCCGTCCTCTTCTCCCCTAAGGTGTCCCAGCTTACGCGGGAACTGGGCGGCTCCTGCAGCAATCAGAGAGTTCCATCATCGACGCCACGGCCGCCAGCTCCGATTCCTTGTCGTGTGTAGCTCCGCCATATAATCGTATAATCGTACCATATTTGGTGGAGAAAGAGGAGAAGGTAGATGGAGATGAAACATACCTGATTCGCGGAAGAGCTGATCGATGGCAGAAACACCCAGCGGGCGGAGGAGATCGGAAAAAGTCTTTTAGGGTTACGAATTGGAGAAGGGAGAAGTGCGTTCGTGCCCGTATCTGGGTTGGGCGAGATGTGACGGAAGGCGTGGCTGGTTGAGTCGGAATGAATGAATCCGTTTATTGGGCCAGGAACGTTGAGAGTCCTAGGGCCTAGGGGTCAAACCACCCTTTTATAAAGTTAGGGTAGGAAAATCCAATTTGGACCCGACTCAAATCTAAACACAACCTTAACACCCTAAATCTAAACCCAATCTCGGATAAACCTAAATAATCTATTAAAAATATTTTTTTAACTATTTTCCTTATACTTCTTCATTTTTTTATCTTAATAAATACTGCATTAGTATTATTATATTAATATTAATATACATAAAAGTATTTTTTTATTTTTAAAATAAAATTTAATTTAATATCAAAAAACTCCCGCACGAGCCCTTTTATATTTGTTATTATCCGTGGAAATTGCCATATCACGAGAAGCTCTCTGGGTGCTTGGTCAGGCAATTGTGTTTTTTACAATGGACGCAAGTAGCGATGAGGTTGTGGTATCGACTTGTAAGGTTGGCTAGAAGTATCTAACTAATAAAACTTTCAAAGCAAACGTTCGACCCCTAATATGATTTCCACAATAACCTTGACGAATTTCTTGTATAAATTAATCAATATCTTCGAGGCCAAAGCACTTGAGAAGAGGATGAGAGAAAGTTGCTGGTATAAATTGTTTCATATCAATGTTAAGTGAATAGTTTTCCTTTTGAATAACCGAGCCTACTCTAGATCGATAGGCAAAGTCCATTGTCAAATAAAGGAAATGATAAGAGTTTGTCAGTAGACCTTCACTTCCTCTAGACTCCATCAATTTGAGCAAGCAGTCGTATCTAGGTCACCGAGTCATCCAAAGTCCAAGTAGCTCGGTCAATTTGGCCAATTAATATGCCTTAAGATTCTCTACTTAGGGGATCTTTTGAAGATTAATTTCTTGAAAGTCGACTTTCAGTCTCTCTAAGGCTTCGATATATCGTCGTAATCGGCCATTTTTTTATTTAAAATTTCTCTTCCAACTATTGGTCGGCTAGTTGAGTCTGAATGAATGATGACTCAGGGATCTCTTATTCATTTGGCTGCTTGGAGACCTGCGAGCAAAGCTTTGTATTCAGTTTCATTGTTGGAGGCTAAGAAATTCAATCAAATGGATAGCAAAAGGGCATCTTCTCAAGGTGAATTAGTAATACTCAAATGTCACTGCTTTGCCTAGTGGATGATCCATCCACAAAGATCTTCCATGTGTTCCTCTTATTCTTGACTCAAAGTTTTAGTTAAGATATCTGCAACGGCTTGAGTTTTGATGGACATTTGGAACTGATACTGAATGTCATATTCACTCAGATTCGTAGTTGACTTGATCAATCTCCCAAGGCCTCTGGGTTGGTTAACACTCGCCTAGAATTTTGTTAGTGAGGATGGTGACGAAATGAGATAAGAAGTAGGGCCTCAGTCGGTGAGTCGTTAAGACTCATCCCAATGTTGGTTCTTCGCATCTCACTTAACTGCAAATAAGTATACCCATAGTCTCACTCCTACTACCGACTTGGAGAGAAGTAGCAAGCATGTCAGGCACTCCTTGAGGTCAGCAAAAGGCTTTGTAATAATTCTTGTCTCACTCGAATTTGGAAGCTTTGCAGAGTACTTTGACAAATTGCATATTCCGATCGGTCGATTGGGAGATGAATCGATAGAGGGTCTAACATTTGTGCTTCTCTTAGATT
>JBBPFQ010000084.1:7156415-7173666 GCA_037974815.1 Kaempferia elegans
ATAAAATACTCATTTACCTTTATAGGATAAACCAACACATTCACTCATCAAATTATCAAAGTCATTTGCTCATGATGACTTGCATGAAGTACAATCAAGTATCAATGGAAAATATTTTGCCTAAGATATTTTTTCAATTTTAACACTTCTTACTTTAGAGCATGATATAAAAATCAACTCATTTTAAATACTAAGGTAATGATAATGAATCTCATTATTTTGAATGCATCTAAAATGCTCTTGTATTATACTAAATCAAATTTTGTAATTAATTCAAATAGCTCCCAAAAGTTACCATTACCACCTTAGAAAATTTTTTCATTATCCCTATAAAAAGCTAAATTATGAAATAATCCTTACTAAAATAAATTTTCAATGTTCATTCTCTTTCTTAATTTGCACTTATATCTCTTTGTTAATTGTTTCATTCATTTTCAATCTAATTTGCAAATCAATCCAAGTTCTCGTATTGACAATATGCTTAATGTCATTCTCATGTTGTTTAAGTATATCACTTAAATGTTTCCAATCATTAAGACGTTCATTTGTTAGAAAACTTTTATTGTTCACTGATTTTAACAATTTACAATAAAAATAATATACTTTGTTTACATCTTTTGAGTACACAAGCTATTTTTTATCTTGATTCTCTCCCTTTGGTAATTTTCTTCTATAATAAGAATATGAAAAATATCTCAAAAGCTCATCCATAGGGAACTTAATATTACTTTCTCTTATAGAACTTTTCTCTACCAATAGATCTCTTATTTTATTATCAATGTTATCCCAATATATTAGATTATATATATCCAAAACGTGATCAATTTGCTCTAACTCATTTTCATTCTCAATTATATTATCAACTTCTACATTCAAATCATTATCATGATCATTATCATTATTTTTCTTGAGACCTCATTATACCTCATGTAGTAAGCTCCAATGGCTTAATCATCGTTCCACCTCGAAGGGATATTTTCTTACTCATTGATTGTATGACCATTTAATTATTCTTGATTACACATTATTGCTCATTTATTATATGATCGTTTAGTTATTCTTAATTTTCTTCTTATAATTCAATAACTAAATCTCCATTAAAAGAGTTACCTTTAAAAATTAATAAAATAGTACTTTTTGTGAGCTTTAATAATCAGTCTCATTTTGTTCATCATCTATGCTCCATACTCTCACTAGCGAATCGCCTTTTACCGTATGTTCCACACTCTCATAGTGAGATATTATAAAAATAAAATAAATTTACTTTAAATAAATATCAATAAAGGTTAATTAGGATTTTGTAGCATTAAATTGGAATATTGATATTTTATGAGTTTGTTTTAGAAAAAAATCATGCACGGTTCGGTTCGATATGAACTATGTTGAACCGGTTCAGTGGATTGGTTTGGTTAGGTTTTTGGGAGATTAAAATCTGCTTCCTCCCGTTCGGCACGAGTCCAATTCCCCGCCGGCGCCCCTGGAGCCAACTTCACCCACGCCGGAACGCCTCCCTCCTCCGCCTTCAATTGACGCGGCTCCGCCACGGCATCCTACGACCGGATCAGCAGAGCGATCCTCGATCGAAGCTTTCTCTGTCCTCTTCGTCTCAACTTTCTTGCGCCTTTTTTTACGACCGCCAGATCCGCCGCCGCACACCGTACCTCTTGGATCGTTGGTCGCCTGCTCTGGTCTTTCCTTTCTGAGCTTTGCTAGTGATTGAGTACGATTGTAATAGTGAAGAAGTGCCTTAACGATTCATAGCCGTTTTGGTAAATCTCAGCACAGAGGTATGTATCATGCATTGACATACCTAATTGTGTGGGAAGTCCCGATATTGCCTTGTTTATTCACTTGCGTGTTATTGTTTGTATAGTGCCTTTTGAATGGATTTACGTTGAACATGAGCACCATGTTAGTTAAGTTTGTAAGCTGTTAGGTGTGTTAGTTGCATTATTTTTTATTACTATTTACATGCTTATATCATGCTTGTATTATGTTGCTCTTGTTTTTAGTTATTGTAGTGTATGGTAGACAAAGGTGGAAGCCCAGTTAGTTGTCGTAGTGTAGATAGTTAACCTGGAGGTCACATAGTATGTCTTATGATTGTGGATTCTAAAGAGAATGCTATATTGTCGATGAGAACTTTAGCCTATTAGGATGATGATGGACCACGTCATATTGTACAACCTTTTTTTACACCTTAACCATACTCGTCCTGCCGACAAGAGTGATGGACCATATAACATATTGTGGATGAGAACGTTTACACTACCTTTGATAGTCATGCACATGCACATGCACATGTTGGAGTGTAGGTGAGCACCACTTTACCACATAATGGGAGAGTATAGGGGTTCATGCCCATTGGATGAACCCAACTCAATGAATGGAAAGTAGTAGTTTAATATGGGGTATTTTTTGTAGTTAGTAGATTTTTTTTGCAAGTTATTGCATAGTATATTTTATTGGTTACCTTATAATTATTCACCATATTTCTTGAGTTGCCCAATTTTCTATACTAACCCTTTCCTTTGTTACTCCAAAAATACAAGCGGAAGTTATTTTGGGTGAGTTAAAGATTTGGCCATTAGTAAATGGAGGTTTTGAGGATATCTTACAATGTATTTCATAGCTTTTGAGCTTTATATTTTCCATCATTAGTTTATTGCTTACCAATGTGTTTAGAATTTCTTTGCATGTATCAATTTTTTATGTCACCTTTATCTTGTTGCTAGTATTTCATAATTTTTCTTTAATTGTTCATTAACCTGTTCATTTATTGTCTATTTAAGACCTTTAATTAATTATGCAAAGGTCATTTTCTTTTGGATCTTCTTTATAAAGGGTTAAAAACAATTTATTAAACCATTATATGTGATTCTTTTGAATTAGTTGGTTGGCCAAGTAGGCACTGAGGCAAATTGTTGTGTGGCCAAACCTACAACCACGGAGATCAACTTTAGGCATGATATATTGGCAATAAATCAGGTTCCAATTATCATGTTATGCAATTGAGCTAGCTAGAGGCCTGTTGCAATCAAGTAACCAACTAAATCCCTAAATTAGTTTAGGTTATAAGCAAAGCTAGCGGAATGTGTATCATTGTAAGTGTGTTAAAAGAAATGTTAAGCTTTAATCATGTTAGAATAGTCTAAATAGCATATTAGGTTATGTATATTTCAGGAAATTTATCAATATAAAGAAAGCAATAACAGCTAGCAATTAATATTACTTAACATGCAACAGGCCATTTAAAACAAATAATAAGCAATAGCAGGTTTGCATGCCATAGTGTATATGTACAAAAGAAACCAGAGTTGATAGAGAAAAACAAGATAAACAACTAAAATCAAAAGATCTAACAGTTCTTCCTCTGTCAACTATAATTCCAACCAAGGTCCCCTTACATACCCCTACCCACAAAGTACCACAACTTGAGTTTATTCATGTCCAATTAAGGTATAATACTTAGCAAGGTAGCAACCAAGAACCCTGTACATTCTATTCTAGTCTTGCTTTATAATTCATCAATTTAGTTTATTCATAATCGATATGTCTTGAAACTATTTCAGCATGGACAGACTACTGATATTACGTTGTTTTAGTTTTTAAAAGACTGAAATTCAAACTTGCTAGCACGACAACCACTAGCATCCAAAGAACCTTACTCTCCATTCTAGGCAGTAGCTTTACGGTTTGAAATTGCCAAGATTCTACCTATAACACTTTGCAATTACCTCTAAGATTTATAGAGCCATGCTCTAATATTTCATTTATAATAATTTTGTTCGTCTGTGCTATGTATTTCATCCTTTCAGTTTTAATTACCTTTTATCATTAAACCAAGGTAATATATTTATGGATGAGATCGACAACATGGAGGAATGTGTGGTGATAGATGGAACTATTTGTAGATCTGGTCTCCATTGAGTTTTTGCCCACCTTGTAGGTTCTACTCAATGCAAAATATTCTTGCAATTGTGTCTGTATAAAAGTAAAAATACACAAGCACAAATTTAACAATGATTCAACCTCTAAATCACTACGATAGCAGCAATAGTGTTGAAGGATTATTGCAATAGTGAGAGTAAGGATTCTACCTCTTTTGCATGTTTGAGGTCATTGCCACTAGTTACTAGAGTCTACAAGGCCACTATTTTTTTGCTGATAGCACATGAATTATTGTCCAAATTGAGGAGACTACCAGTGTTAAGACTAGTCCAACATAGAAGAAAACTCAGGCCTCAGGGTCTTATTGTTGGATAACTTGTAAGGTTGCTACAGTGGATGCAAACACAATAAGGCAGGGAACTGATGGATCTTTTGTTGGCTACCTAATAATGAAGATACACCCAGACTTGTTAAGAAACCTTCTAGTTGTTTCAAAGATTATGACATCCATAAAGTTTAGATGACAATCAACAGATTTGACTTGATTTTGTGTCACACATCCATAAGGAGCACTCATTTATTTTGGGTCAGTGCTAGAGAAAAATGAGGTCCGATAGTGCAGGAGGAGGAAAGCAGGGCTTGATTTCACTCGCTACATATGGAGAAATGCAAGTTAACTATGATTTGACTTGGATCACATGAAAAGAGGTGCTCATAGATGCAAGGATGACTCAGTGAGTGCTTGTGTGATGATGAAATGTTGGCAAAAGGAATTGGAGAGCAATAAAAGGATTTAGAAGATGAACTTGGGTGAGGAGTGCCTTGCTATTTAAAGGAGGGGATTGTCTTTCTTTACCCATTGGTTGAGTACTATAAATCTGTAAAAACAAAGTTAGTCTCCTTTCTTTGAGTTGGTGGTGTGTGACACAAATGTGGGAGAGAGCAGTTGTGGCTGCTCACCTTAGTGGGAGGACTAATTCCTGTTTGCTTTTGTGAGAATTAGGATGGGATGAAGATAAATTGGGTAATGAGTTTTGATCTTGAGATTAGATTATTAGGTCAGGTTTTGTAAACAGTGTAATTGCGAGTGTATAAGTGATAGCTTAGTTGGATGAGAGTTGAGTTTTAGCCACCTATATAGTTTACTATCTGGCTTGATTTGTGTCATACTACGCCACTTCTAATCCACGAGAGACCCAAATAATTTTTATTTTATATGTAGATTTAACAACCATTTTCATTAAATTAAATTTGTTATAACTATATACAGTTGGCAATATGAATCTTATAACTCCAATAAGCTTTGTTAATAAAAATAATATCATTAGTATTTAGTAATATTAAAATTAATTAAACTTATTAATACTTTCTTTGGTCATTTACACTCTATTACACCTTCACTCTAATAAATTAACTCATTTAAATATATAATCTATTGACAAATTTTTACCACGCCTATTATTTTTATCAATTCTACCCACCTATCTTAGTGTATCATCTCTTTTACATTGACCTAATAGCTCAACATTTATTTATAAATTTTGGCAAGTTATACCATAGCCTATAATTTCCCTTTTAGCCTAAGGGGATCATGACAATTATCTAAGATTATAGATTTTCCTCTCTATTTTGACTCCCCAATCATTATCTTATAATTTATATTTTGATTAATATCTTTTTCTTGTTGGATTATATATTTGAGATACCTAAAACTATTATTGGCAAGACATTATCCATCCAGATAGACACTTTTATCATTTTTGTCTGTTTTGAAACTACATTTTTATATGTTTAATTTTTATTTGATTTATTTTAAATTCTTTAGATATTTTCCACAATGACTCAAGCTTTAAATTTAATCTAAATAGAAGTTTGTTATATTATAGTTGATTATATCATAGTTGACATAATGGACCAATGCCTGTATAGATTGCTTGGGCGGTAACGATATTTGTAATGACTGATTCAATGATTTTCTAGAAATCGAAATCTCACAAAGTTGAGAAGTTTCTAAAAAATTAGAAATTATAATTCATTAGGTAGAAATTAGTTAAAGAATATTAGAAAATTGATGAAATCTATTGAAATTTAATTGAATTGAGAATGAAAATGAATTAAAAATTTGATCAGATACTGATGATTTTAGAAAACTTGACTCATCTAGCCATCCATTTATTCATTACTTGATTCTTAGGGAACTTGCATAGGAAGTAGGGAGGAAGGAGGGAGCCTTTGTTGCCCTCGTAAATTGTTTAGTCTTGCCATAGCTTGAGATTCACCATGAGATCAAGGATCAGTTGTTGCCACTAATTAGACTTGACTCTTATCTCACTCAATACTATCACTCTATTGAGGTTATTGTGAATTGAGATACTATTGTGCAGCAAGAGAGAACACAATAATTCCTCAATCAACATAACATGGATCCTAAAAACGTCCAACAAAAAATCACTGCAAATGTAATTAGGAACATGATTAAACCCTATAGGAACACAATAATGCCTCAATCAACATAAAATTTTCAGAACGAATATTAAGATCAATTTGGGAAAACTTGTATTGATTAATAAATTTAAAACGTTACATTATATAGTTAGACTGATTGATTCAATTAAATTGTAATGAGTAAAGGATAACCGACAGAACACAATAGAGAGATAGAATCCATATAACAATCTTCAAATTGTGGCAAACAATTTGAGGATCATGATGAATAGTAGACCTTAAGGAACAGAGGTGTCTGTCATCTTGATTGGATAGAATATTTGTCTAAATCATCAGTGTGGAAGAACTAACAATCAGGCTAGTCTGTTGCCATCTTGTTTTTATGACATTGTTTGTGGTTCAAACCATTTGATTGAGTAATTGAGAGGAAGTTGAGAATATTGTAGGAATCTCCAGAGAAATGGAGATTTCTTAGATGTTCTTTGTTCTATAAATAATGGATTCACTTGTTGGATCTCTTAAATTGTTGAGTATTGTTCTGCAAATAGATGTTCTTTCTGTTCTTAGAATTCAAGCATGAAGGATACCTTATATTGCAATATAATCTCTGGTGATTCCATGGTTTGATTATTTATCTTTTTTTTACATGGATTTTGATAACTAACAAAGTTTGTTTCAGGATGTCGATGTTGGAATTCCGAGCTGGGAAAATGATTCTTGATGGCACTCGAGTGATACCAGACACTCGGAGGGGTCTTGTACGCATAGGAAGAGTATGATTTACTATTGGATCAGTTCTTCCTTCTTTTATGTTCAATGAGTATAAAATATTTCTTATTCTTTATCTTATCTAATACCAACTATATTTTTCATGTATTGAACTGTTAGGGTGAGGAAGGGCTAGTTCACTTTCAGTGGCTTGATCGGACACAAAATATTGTTGAAGATGTATCCTTACAAAACAAACACCAAACACTTTTAGCTTCTATCGGAAACTCATATGTTATTCCATTTCCAGCTAAGGGATTATGCAAATCCATCTCCAATTTTCTTTGTCCGATCAACAATGTCCTTAATTTATTTCACATGTACGTAGGAATTCATTCCCACCATGCTATGCAATTATTCAAACAACCTTAATGTTGATAACTTCTCTAATAAAAAATGTTTTTTCAGTCCACTTGCCTTCTTGCTGCATATCTGTAATGTTATAGAAGTTTGCTTATTTATCTTGTGGCAGGTTTTGTTGTGTGGATATTATTGAACATTTCCTTGACCAGATAATAGGATCAGATTATCTTTCCAGATGAAGCAATTTTTGAGAAGGTACATGTTTTGTGTGATTTTTTACTTTTATTTGATTATGCTTGTTAAATTTTTATGATCTTCATAGTTAATTGTTAATTGCATATTCAGGTGTCTCAATCATCAGACAGAGTGTACATTCTGAGGTTTAATTCCGATAGTAGGAAGTTTTTCTTTTGGATGCAGGTCAGCTAATTTATGTTATAAATTAAGGCAACTTGTATGTACACCCTTATAGATTCTACTATTCCATGCACTCCATTTTCCCCCTAAATTATCAACTATAGTCTGCAACATATCTCATTCATTCCCAATTAGTATAAGGATATACATGTAATTTAACCCTTATTTTATTCAAAATTTCCATGTATAATTCTGACCATATCTTTGGATTGCCAATCATATCGTTCTAATTAATCTTAGGAGCCAAGAGCCGATGAGGACTCGCAGATCTGCACCTCTGTTAATTTCTACATTAACCAACCTTTAGGTAAGTCAGAATCATAGAGGCATACACGATGTTCATTCTGATTCACATTATCTAAAGAGTTTACTTCACCGAATATGATGGCAGAAGATGAGACTGAAGCTTCAGTACCACTGCAAATGTCTGACACAGGGGAGGATGATTTTTCATCCAGGTATTAGCATGATAAGTTGAGATTCTTCTACCATTTTTATGAATAATTACATAAGTAAAAATTATGGAATTCACTGGTATATTCTTTGATAGATAATATGGAAAAAGCAATGAGCATATGATTAAATAAAGTCAGTTAGGAGGCATGTCAAGTCTGCCATATAACTTTGTAGTAGCGAATATGAAAAAAGGTTCTTAGCATGAGACATTAGCCTCTCTGTACTACCTAGCTGTTACTTGTCAGATACTCAGATGTAATTGACAATGGAAGACATCGCTTGATTTAGCCATTGCTTTGAATCATTTGTCTCACTCTAAAGTGATAATCTTTCGAATTGTCCTCTTGAGTGGTTAGATTATGGTTAACCATTTAAGTTGCTCTAAAAAAACATGTTCCATTCTTTTTTAGTTCTGTTAGTTGTGAATTGACATGACAAAAGTAATGGAGACGAGAATGAATTTGTCAATCTTTTCATGAGATAAACTGACGTTTCATGGTTAAGTGAAGATTGTAAATATATAGGGAGCATTCAAGAAATGACCAATTTACTTTTCTAACAGTATCCATTTTAGCATTTAGCAAAGTTTTTGTGCTGCTATTGCATCCTGTTCTTAGCAATGTACTATATGTTTGAAGTCTCAACTGTCATTTATTTAGCGAACGAGGCAATTGACTTCATTTTTTTTTTCTGATACATAGAGCTGGAAACCTTGTTGATCATAATATGGCCAATGAGCTAGGTGGAGAAGTTACTTCTTCTGGTGGGCCTGTGCGGCTGGAGGATTTGCAGAGGATTCTAAGAAACATCCAAACACCAGGTATTGTTGAATATTGATTCTCTTGTTAAGGGGTTTTTTTGGGTTGGATGTTTCAGTTCCTGTTAATTATTATGTGTGGCTCATCTCATGTTTGTGTTTCCAGATGTTGTTGAAGATCCCGATGCAGGTAAGTTTATGACATGATTAGGTGTTGTACGATTAAATTGCAGTGCTTCTCACAATCAGAGTTTCAGGATTGGGCTTAGCTGATATTTTAAAGCCTGATTTGATCTTGCCTGTTGTTGAAACCTTGCCAGTTGAGCAACATTTTTCACAATACTTGCCTGAGGTGCCTACCAATCAGTAAATTTTGTGGATATGGTGATTTTGCAACTATTTTTATTATTTTTTTATTTTGGGATTCTATTTCAGGGCTCGTGGACTCCTGCTGATCTCATGGAGCTGTTGCAGAGTCCACAATTCCACCAGCAAGTAGACACATTCACTCATGTAAGTGATGGTTTCTGTTGGAAAAAAGATAAGAAGACTTTTCTCCCAGTTTCTCAGTGTTAACTTTATTGTAAGCAGGTGATTCGAACAGGGCAAATAGATCTTTCACAATTCGGAATCGACCCCAGCAAATGTACGTATCTTGTTGTTTTGTCTGCCATCCGTTTGCTCAGTGACTAAAACTAAGATTAAACACATCATACGATTCGATGGATTTTTTTCCTTCTAAAAATTGTGCTCTAATTAAATTGTGTGTATATTTTAATTTTTTGCATAGATATTTACACATTTTTCTCGGAACAGATGCCAGAGTTTGGATGATGTTAGAACCAAAAGTCCAATTCTTTTAGTAGGTTCTTTGTCACCTAGAATATATGGTAGTAGTACATTCAATATCAGAACACCTGCTGCAAAGCTCCTGTGGTCCTCTTCCCATGGAATGTTGTGTCACGAGGACACGAAGAACCTGGCAATGCATACAAAACTCATCTCCATCTAATTGTATTCGGCATTGATGACAAATAATCTAGGAATACGCCGTTGCTCTCATCTGATTGAGTTGTTTATTTTTTGGATATCTTGTTTTATAGTCTAGATTCATTTGCTTTATGTTATGTTGAAGTGATGGGTAAACCTTATTTCACAACTCACGCAGACAAATATACTGTTCTATCTTTCCTGGAGGCTCTGGAGGACTCCGTGACAAAAACATCAGACACTGTCGGAGAAGAGTCGCAAAGGGATGGCAGTCGTGACGCCATGGATGAGAGCTGAAACCCATCAATTTCATTGCTGTTGAACAAGTTTCTCATGTGCAGCTGTTTAGTAGTGGTCTGGGGAATTCTTTTTCAGTTTCATTCGACTATTGAATAGGGGACTTGGCTGTAACATTATACCTAATTTACAAACTTGGACTAGATGCATTCATCAATAAATTAATTTACTTAAGATTCAGATAAATGTTTAATCCTGGTAGTTAGTAGTTAATGGAAGCCTGTCGTTTGCTTTTGGATTTGATATCCTCGTGATTTCATATGATTTGGTGAATTTGGTATTCGACGTTGAATTTCTTTAAGTTGCTGATTTTATATTTCATCTGGGCATTGACACTTCTGCTTTGGTAGCAGATCTCCAATCCCCTTTCTACTTGTAGTTGGTGTTCCAAGACCTTTTTTAATTGTAGTGTTCTTGTATCCTTCAAGTTCGTGTTTTACGCGGTTGTGCTTATTCTAGTTCTTTAAGAGGGGCACTCCATATCTACTATGCTTCTTGGTGTAATCGAGTTCTTTGATCATCGGAAATTGTCATAGGTTTTGTTGTGGATAAAAAAATTTAAAATTTTGATGTGTATATTTGGTGGAATACATATGGAGCCGGCTTGACCCAACCAAAGGTTTTAGACCATAGAATAAGAATGGCGTAGAACATCAAAGGGATCAAGGAGCATTGTAGTGGAGCTAAGTGGTAGTGAACTTCGTAGGTAAAGGCGTGAAGGATGACAGGAAGGAGGCATGGACTCGGATGCATCCGAAGGACGTGGAGCCTAAAGGAGGATGACTGAAACTACGCACAAGATGATCGCAACATGTATTGGAGGCTTAACACAAAGGTTAGGGTAAATAATGTTTTTTTATCACTTTGTCACTTCCTTATTTGTAGCCCTTGAAACACTTTTTAAAGCTTCTTTGTAATGAAATCTTGCGACCTTTGTTTCTCTCATCTGAGGCTCACTAGATGACTGGCCATAGCCACCATTCAACTTACCTTTATCAAAACCAATGGATTGTGATTGTTTCCTCCGATTCATTCGATGATTACTTTATCCAGTTTGCATCAGTCGGTTGGCACCAAAGTAAATCAAGATTTAGGTTTAGAAAAATAAAATAAAATAAAATAAAATAATTTTAATATCCAATAATAAATTAGAGGATAAGCGAAGGACATCACTGAACCCTAATAACCGGCCAAACCCGACGTCAAGAGTCTCTTGTCTCTTTTTAAGAAACGATCCGATCATGCCCGAGAAGGCCGACGACGACGAAGATGCGAGGATTAACGACGACGACGGCGCCGGCGGAGACGCGAAGCCAAAGAATCCGGCTGGATTCATAAAGATCCCCTCTTATCAAGAGGTCTTCGGCACAGCGGGTTCCTCTACCCCTCCACCCCACAATCCTTACCCTTCCTTCTCCCAAGCCTTCTCCTTCATTAAATCCTCCGAGTTCTATACTCCGCCTCCTGCTCCTCCTCCTCCTTCATCTTCCGAAACCACCCCGCCGTCGGTGCCACCTTCCACGGTTTCCTCGGTGAGTGGGTCGGGTCAGAATCGGAATTCAATTCTTGTGAGCCAACGCCAGGTGACAGCTTTTGTCTTAATCAGTATTATTATCATCATCATCATCATTTGTTTTCATAATTTACTTCTTTCTGCAACGTTGTTCTTTGGAGTCCTGAAAATGAGAAATTTTGTTTGCTTGTTTGCTTCCGATACGCAGAAGGGGAACCCATTGCTGAAGCATATTAGGAATGTAAGATGGATGTTTGCTGACGTTGTTTGCGACTATTTGCTGGGCCAGAGTTCATGTGCTCTTTATATAAGGTACACGAGGTTTCTTCTATCGTTTACAATATTCCTTTTTTTGCTCTTAATTATGTTTGTTTTTTGTAATGTAGTAGAAAAACTTTTGGAATTTATGGTGGTAATTGATTAAACATTGTTACTTTTTGTTTCTCTTGTAACCAGCATCTGATATTGCTAATTTCTTAATAGTAACTCTTTTCTTTTATCCTCCTTTGTTCCTCTTATTTTTCATTTCCTTCATCCTAACTAATATTATCGTTTACAGTGTTGTTGTTGTTTTTCTATTCTTTTTATTTTTCATCTTAATTATGTTTTTTTTGGAATGTAGTAGAAAGCTTTTGGAATTTATGATGGTAATTGTTTACATATTACTGCATTTTGTTTCTCTTGTAACAAGAATCGGCTATTGCTAATTTCTTAATAGTTACACATTTCATTTATCCTTCTCTTTTCCTCTTATAACTGGCATCTACAATTTGCAGTCTCCGTTATCATCTTCTTCATCCTGACTACTTATATTATCGAATTAGAGAATTACAAAAGAACTATAAGCTGCGAGTTGTCTTGTGCCATGTTGATGTGGTAAACCTGATTGACTTGAGTTTCTTATTTTTGAAGTAATTTTTTGAGATATATATGTTTTAGTTCTACTCACCTTACCTCCTTAGGAAGATGTTGTGAAGCCATTGCTGGAAGTTACCAGGACAGCCATGCTTCATGATTGCACTCTTCTCTGTGGATGGAGGTACTACCGATACAAACATTGAGGAAACATAATGACTGATGTAATTGTGTGAAGTTGGTCTACTGAAGTTACTTGCATGCTATATTAGGTTCGCTTGGTTTTTGTGTATTGCTCTTCATATGAATGTTTCTTAGCAGTGATGTTACTTTCAGTTTTGTCAACAGATGATTTTGGGGATTCTTTTAACAAATTGGTATATTTCTTTATATTGATAAAATAATATGCAATAGAACAATTTTCTTGGAAAACCATAACTTTGTATTATCAAATCCCTCTAGTTCTTTATGGTTAATAAACATTTCCGTTTTGTATGAATAAATATTTCTCTAACATTGCACGGAACAACAATTTATTATAATAGGTTTCACTAGGAGCATCCTTTAATAGTGCTCTAAGCGCTCCTAAAAAAGGTGGGGTTGCATTAAACCCTTACTGCCAATGTAAAATTATGCCAACAGTCCCATGAAACATGAATCTAATCTTATCTCAGCAAAATAATCTATGGTGCTTGTGCATCTTGAGGAAATTTTGCCTCATCTTATTCTTTCTGTAAGGGACAAAAAAAAATTATTTATTTGCAAATAACATTATTAAATTCTGTGACAATGTTATGCAAAGACAATATCTAATTTCCGAATGTATTGCCTTTATAGTCCTTAGAAATGAGTGAGGCTTGACCAGCTGTTCATCTCCATTTAAGCTTCTAGTCTTCAAGTTCTCCTTACATGAGAATTTTTTTGAATTCCTTAAATGTTTTATCTTTTGTAATCATTTTCATCATTTTTACCTCATGTTATTTCTTGTTAAATAAGCCCATAAAGGTTATCTTTTCCTAATAAAAAAATTGTTCTTTTGGAATTCTTTTTCCTTATTATCATCCACCTATAAGTCTTTACTGTTGCAAACTAGATAGAGACTTAATCTCACCTTATTTTCTTCTCATCCATTACGTAAAGAGATTGTGTAAAAGTTCAACCCTGTTGTAGAAAACCATCACTTTTGTGGATATTTATTGCCTCATACTTCTAGTTTTGTTTTTGGGAAACTTGCCTATGTTTCAAATTATTTCTAGTTTGTAATTTGTTAGTTAGAATTTCTGTTTTTTAGTCTATTCATTTTTTTTTGTCCTGTTTCATTTGTATGTATAGCTGCTCCTTCAGTAGTAGAGATGCAACTCAGGTTCTATTCTTTACTGTTTCTTTTTAATATTTTTGTTCTTTTCTAGCTTTGAAGAATGTGCTCGATACTTGGAGACATTAAAAGTATATGAGAACAAACCCTCTGACAGCATTCGTGAGCATATGCATACAGACTATCTTTCACGGGTATTCTTCCATCCCTATGTCAGTATTGTTGATCGTTGTTCTTTCATATTGGACTATATAGTCTAGTTCAGTAGTTTGTCCTTGTAAAATTTTTATTTCATTTTGAATTTCATGGAAATGGGCATATGTGAAGTTTTGATATTCAAGACTTGTCATCAACCTTTCTAGGTTATGTTAAGCTAGGGAGGTTATTCTGATTTTCATGCAATGGATTGGAGAATCCGATTAGTTTAATTTCTTAAACTTCAGAAATGACATTAACTTGGTATTTTCTTTCCTATAGTTTTCTCTTGATATTAAATTCCAGCTCGTTTGTCTTAATCTCACTTTTGCATCTTTCTTTATTTAATCACTATTTTGCAGCTAAATCATGCACTTACTAGCGTTAGACATGTGAACAAGACTGATGTAGTAACACTTGGTTCAACTTTTGGGGTGAGTTTTTTTTTTTTTTTTTTTTTTGGTGTTACTTTGACTTCCTAATCTCTTTCTCCAAACTGGTTATGAAGAACTAACTTACATGAAATTTTAGAAAATATTCCTTGATATGCCTACTAGACATGGTGGCCTGTAGGGTATGTTGGTGCCCTCGGGGCAGGGTTGAGTTGGCTAGTGCGGGGTAGAGTTGCTACCATAGGGCAAGGATTCGAATCTCGGCAAAGCCGAGGAAAAAAAAAAGCGCTCCCCGCACTGACCAACTACAACTTTCCGATAATTGTGGGGCTGATCGTGTGAGGCCGCTGGGGTGGCGGATTCCACCTTTTGCTACCGAGGGCATGTTGGTCAACGTTCATTCTTCATTATGTTCTTATGTATGTTGCAGTCTCTATCGGGTATTATGGATGCTTCCATGGAAGATTTGGCTCGTTGCCCTGGCATTGGTGAAAGAAAGGTGGGTTCTCTATGACTATACTTCATATTTACTCTTCCTTTGTTGCTTTGACACGTCTCATACCATTAAATGAGGTTGTTGTAGACTGCACTAGATTATGATAGTAACGGGTTAAGAAATCTGAACAACTCCTAAATATTGTTCACCTATGTCTTCTAAGATGATTATAGACAATTTATGAGGTCTCTTGTATTCCATATATCTTTTATGAGCCAGACACCACTTTCCTCGACAGATTAACAACAGTTTTAGAATCTGTGACAACTTTAAAATACTACTTAAAGCCTCCTAATCGGAGCAACATTCCTTTAATGACCATCAACACACTCTGCAGAGCTGAAGTTTTTTAAATGCGCCTTAATAGCAACCTTCCACTCTCCATGTTTAATCATCAACACAATAGCTTACTTAGGATTTTAATTATGTTATTTTAAACTTTAAAAAGGTTGTATAGATTTATTTGGCCGTTTATTAGACAGTTGATTTTTGGATAGTGCAGTGGTATTTTTTTTTTTTTTCAGAAAAACAGTCTTATTGTTAGTCTATAGAAAGGGTTAGGATTCATTATTGTCAATCATCTTTTTTATTAATATTATGCCTCTCTTTCAGTGAGCTAAGCTGTATTTAATGTTGTAACAATTGGTATCACAATGAATTCATAATTTTCAGTGACTTCTATTTCCCCCTCTACATAAATTTTTGGAGTGGACATCACATTGAGACAATCTTGTGACATTTTGACAACCAATTTGGTTTTAGAGCTTCTTGGCCAACATCATTATCACTTTCACGGTTCACTATCCATATCCTTTACTATAAGGCTACCCTTTAACTTTTAATGGTAATATATAACTATTCTTAAGTCACAATTAATTCCTTTTAGGATTGTTTTAAGATTCTAAATTTTTATAACCCAATAGTGAATCTTGTGGGTAGTTTTCTCTTTTCATCCGTTTAGATTTTAGTACAGGGTGCGTGATTTCTTTTATGGTGGTGATAGTGTTTATATTATTTATTTGGATTTCGGCTTGGATTAAATCTTGAAATTGATACGGATTTTGCTAATATTTAGTCCAAATGACACCTATGTAGTTTTACGTTGATTGTTTGATATACTTTGACATCATGAGACCCTAGAATGGCTAGCAAAAAAAAAAAAAAAATTAATCTGAGTAGAATTGTTATTGTCTACCTGTGATTGTTGTTTTATGCTTGTATACCATGACTGCCCACGAGATCCGTGGTTGCGAGTTCGCTTGTAGTCCATAGCTAGATAGCTACATGTATACATGATTGGCCACGAGATCATCCGTGGTAGCGAGTTCACTTGCAGTTTGTAGCTAAATAGCTACGTATGCACCCTGTCTGCCCATGAGATTGTTATGTGGTAGCGAGTTCGCCCGCAAACAGCGACCGTGGCTTACCTTGTCTGTCCACGAGATCACACGTGATAGCGAGTTCACTGGCAGGAATGAATATATATATATTGTTTATGCATATATTCATGTAGGTACGATATGTATTTCTAATTGTGGGATATACTTTGGGTGGTTGGCATAAGCAACTGTATAAATGCTTTATTGCCTGTAAGTGACATTACTTGAGACCTCTTATTTTTGGACCCATTACGCCTTGAAATGTTGCACCTTTTACCTTATGCCCATTGAGTATATTTGTACTCACTACTTTATTTCCTGTCACTTTAAGGTTAGCAAGTAGAAAGGAGTTATGCCGCTTGGAGATTCCTGATTGCCGGTCTCATGTAGTTTAGAGTTGTCTTTTGTCCCTAGTCTCAATTTCATTGCACTTTGATCTTCCTTTGGGCTTTGGTACTTGAAATCTTGCTTTGAAATTTGCTTTAGAATTTGTTTTGGTTTAAGTCAACTTCATCGTACCTTTGTTGTTTTGTCAATAAATTCCCTGAAGGCCCTGAACTAATTTGATTTCTCAATCCCAAAAGTTTCATTCTAAATCTATATGTTGCTCAAATTCTTACAGTTACATAACTGTATGTGTCATTTAATGTTTACTTTTGTGTCATTTAATGTTTACTTTCCTTAACCTGTTAGAGAATTTCATCACTAGCTGGCCTATAACTTTTTCAGAAGAATGCCATCTAAATAAAAATATTGTCATATAACCTTGTATCACTAGTCCA
>JBBPFQ010000084.1:7174130-7187683 GCA_037974815.1 Kaempferia elegans
AGCATTTTATATTCATTAAAAATTGACTCAAAGATCGATTAAAAACAATAAACACTCACATGGATAACAACTATGTTACATGGTGAGTTATATTTATTATAAACTATAGACACATCATTTTTACATTTCTAATTTATATTTATTTTATTATTTTATAGTGTTTTATATTGATATATTTTTTATCAAATATTTTACATTTTGATATATTATAAAAAAAAGAGTTTTGCATGAGCTTTATCCGAATTTACATAAATTAAAAAGAATATATTTGAATAAATTCATATATTATAACTCAAATCAAACTAAAGTATATAATATATTTTAGTAAATTATATTTCTTGCAGAGGTTTATATTAAAAATCAAAAGGTTTTAAAAAATTTATATGTGAAATTGTGGTATGATAATTTTATAAATTGAAAACAATTTTATTTTTTAAAAAACATGTTACTTGTTTTTTGTTCAGATAAATTTTATTCAAAGTTACTTGACTGAATTAGACTGAAATTTCAATTCAGTCCTTGATTTGATTGAATGCATACTAAATTAAATCAATAAAAAATTTTGTTTGTAAATAGTAATATATGATATATTGAATAAATTGAGCTTTAAACATTAAAAAAAACATTTTAATTGTTTGACTTGTCAAATTTTCTAATAAATTTTCACAATTTTTTTTTAAAAAAATCCCCATTGAGAGCCATCAATTTAACTTGATCTATAAAATTGATCTACCCCGCGAAATAATTTAAACAGATTGAGTTAAAATTTTATTAATCCATTTTAAGACTGATCTAGATTGACCCCGCTAAACAATTTAAACAGATTGAGTTGAGATTTTATCAATCCATTTTAAGACAGATCAAGGCGTGCTAACTCGTCCTCATAAATCGGCTCATGGTGGGCTTGAGTTGGCCGCGTTGGTAAAAAAAATTATTCTAAAATTTAAAACTAAAATGGAAAACTACCCACTTAATTCACAATCTAAACTTAAAATATTCAACCTTTTATATATTATTTTTTGACGTGGATGATCCGCCTAACTCACAGCTCGCATAACACTTTTATTTCAATAAAAGTAAAAAACTATATAAAATAAAAAAAATATGTTCAAATCATAAATAATAAAGAAAAAATATGAATCATTACAGAAATGTTTAGTATTTGTCTACAAAACTGAAGTAAATATCATATTTATTCATCGCCAATTGTGAACTACTTTTTTGCAAACAATAAATACTTAAAAAAAAAAAAAAATCAATCCAACAAGACAAAGAAAAACTAAATTTTAAGAACAAGGCAGAGTTGACAAGGGACCAGATCATCATATGTTGAAATAGAATTACCTGAGATAAGTTGACCAAATGGCCTGCTCTAAGCAACAAAAGATACAGATATAAATAACCAAACTGGAGCATCCAAAAAGTATATATGATGTGCGCATCTACTTTAACAAAGTAACAAGAAGTCATCACAGTCCTGATCACTGTTTGGCAATTGGCAAGGTTCATCTGATTCGATCTTCAGAACACTAGGTAGCCCTTTAATATGCATATTTGTAACTTCCTCCTGTAACTTCGAAGAGGGAATGCTGCCTTCAGTTTGTATCTGCACCTGCTGAGATTGAGAGCCCACACAAACAATTTCAGGTTGTAGCTGCAGCAGCTGAGATTGAGAACCGAAAGCAATGACTTCTGTTTGTGTCCCTTCTGCTTCACCCACTGCCGCCTTTTGGAATACATCAGGGCTCGAAAGACCATAGAACAGTGGTTCGGGACCTTGAGGCGGACAAGTTGTTGATTGGCTAGGGGGAATACCTACGGTTATAGGCCCGAAAACTGTATTTTGACCTTGAGATCGCTTGATCTTGGAAATATGTTTCTTACCGGACAAATGGCACTCAAATACAGCTAGTGTATCACATCTAACGTTGCATACAGTGCAAACCATAGGTTGATGCTTTTGGCGCTCTTGAATTCTAGCTCCTGCAACCTCGTGTCTCTTCAACCGCCTTCCATCCAGCCTATAGCTCATAGCTCTTTTCTTCGTACCATGCCTTCTGTCATTAGTATTCATCCTTGCCATCCTTCCACATCCCTCTACTGCAGGAACATCAATGTAATCTGGCATCGTTGATGTTGGTGCCTCTTTTTCAGCTCTCTCTTCCTTTGAAGATTCGGATTGTGTTGCAACAGTCTGACATGGCACTTCAGGTTCCACCTTGTGACCAATTCCTGCAGTTGCAGGCATTAGGCTCTCTGATGCAGCAGAACATCTGTTTGTTTCAGAAACTTCAGATGATACAGCAATCACCGATGAAGTAGGCTTTATGTTTGCCTCACTAGTTTGAGCAGTTTCAAGTGTAAAATTGGTATTCCCAGAGACCGCAATTGCATTTTCAGCATCACCAACTTGGCCAGATGAAACAGGTGCACTAGTCACTATTTTCTCTCCGCCTAGATGAGAAAATATGTTTGTTTCAGCTAGAGACGGAAGATTGGTCCCTTCCACGCTTGGGAACACTAATTCAGATTTGCCTGCATAATTAGAATGTAGATTAGCCATCAGCTTCTGCTGAGCTTGTATCTCTTGGAGTTTTTGCACAGTTTTCTTGTGTCGTTTTCCATTTTTGTGCTGCTCCAGAACTTCTAACCTATTACAGTCCACCCTGCAAATATCACACCAAGCAATTGGAAGGAGAGGTTGCATAGGCACTTTAGTTTGTAGCACTGCACTAACTGCAGGGGTGGGATTCCCATCCATAACCGACGACGTTCCTGTCATCGAAACTATTGCAGGATTTGGTGATTGGCCAGCAATGGACAGGTGATTTAGACTACCACCCCTTTTACCCTTTTTTCCTTGTCCTTGCCCTCTGCCATTATTGGAAGGTTCACCAACACCTTGCTTGGATAGGTTGTGGCTGAAGTTGCCTCTGCCTCTGCCTCTGCCAAAACGACCTCTTCTACCACCACCTCTGTGTGTATATCCACCACCCACCTGCAGAAACACTTCAAAGCTTCTTAAGAAGAAACAAATGAGTGTTTGTGTTGGAGAAAATAAAAATTATTTAATCTAACATGCATTATATAAGCAGATGCAGCAAAATAGAATCACGAGTTGACTGCAATTGCCAGTGAGTCAAAGGAATCTGCTAGGAAGGAACACAAATTTTCAAGTCCATGAAAGAGTATTGGAAAAAAAAAAAACAGATCCCTGTGGCTAAAATCCAGAATCAGTAAAGCCTATAATGTAGCGACGTATACCAACCCAAGAACACACAATAATCCTGAACAATCCAAGAACTGGATGTCAAGTCCATAATAAGAAAGGAATGCATATATTGGCTCTCTATTACTTGAGTCATTGAGATATGGCAATAGCAATTCTATTTGCAGTATTTGAAATGGTGAGAATCTCAAGTAATCCAAACTGAGATTTGAAATCTGAAGCCAAGCCACGATTTCTACCTCCGACCGGCTAGAGAAGTGCCACCCATGTTGAGTGTTGGTGCCGGAGGTGTGACGAACACCTGTTCTGAACAGAGGATCTGGAGATTGTCTCGGGTGGTGATATGGTCAAGGAGGGTATTAGGAGTAGTTGAGTGGCTGTGTGCATCTCAAGAGGCTTGAGAAGTTGTCATTGTTGTCGCAAGCACTCATAGAGTAGTCATATGTGTCTTGAGAGTTTGTGAATGGTCATGTGCATCTCAGTAGTCTCACGAAGTCACCACCATCATCGTCAACACTAGCAGAGTGATTGCATGCGTCTCAGGAGTCTCGCTAACACCACACAATGAACAAATAATGCTTGCACATAGAAAAGCTCACCAAGAAAAAAATAAAATTAAAAATTATATTAACACAGATACATGTGATCCTAACGTCTTTTTTATAGATTGATAAGACAACTAGCTTATCATAATAAAACTTTAGCATACTTTTCTCTAAACAACCTTTTTAAAAGGTTTCCACTTATTTCTAAATATAAAAATCATTTTTTTAAAAATTTTCCATCAAATTATAAAAATTAATGACTTGAACTTTAAATACAACAACAATCAATCATTATTCCACTAGCTGGGGTCGGCTATATGGATCCTTTTACGTCATTAAACTCTATCTCCTACTATATCATCATTTATACTTAGATAGATTTTATTTTATTATCACTAACTAAGCCTTTTTTGGTCTTCCTCTTTCTCGTTTGATATATATGTTTGTTATAGTTTTAAATCGCCTAACTGGAGCATTTATTGGAGGACATGCTTGTAGCATGTTAAAGTCTCTCGGAGTATTTCCTCGATAGATACCACTCTGATTTTCTCTTTACTGTTCTCATTTCCTATTCTGTCCATCCTCGTATGTCCACACATTCACCTTAACATCCTCGTCTCTACAACTCTGATCTTCTGCTCATGTGCTTGAGTCATAGTCTAACATTGAGCTGCATATAACATAGCAAGATTAACTGCGGCTTTGTAGAACTTTCCTTTAAGTTTTAAAGGTACTTTAGGATCATATAAAACAACCAATGCTCTCCTTCATTTCAACTATCTTGTATTCTATGTAAGACATCTCTCAATCCCTCCATTATTTTACAAAAATAATCATAAATATTTAAAGCTCTTAGTTCCGGACAACTCGTCATTTCCTACCTTAACAATTATCTTATTACGTCTAATATTGCTAAACTTAAATTTCATATATTCTGTCTTTATTCTACTAAACCTAAAATATTCCCCTTCTAGTGTTTCCCGCCGAGATTCTAGTTTAGCATTTACTTTTTCACATGTTTCATCTACCAAAACAATATCATTTGCAAACATGCACCATAGTACTATGTTTTGAATGTGTGCAGTGAGTTCGTACATAATTAGTATAAAAAGATAGGGACTTAGAGTTGATCCTTGATGTAATTATATTTTTATTGGAAATGTTTCAATTACTCCGCCCGAAGTCTCTAGTCATCCGTGTACATATCATTAATTATTTCAATATATGTTACGTTAACACATATCTTTTCTAGAATTCTCCATATAATTTCTCTTAGGATTCTATAAGTCTTTACTCTTTACTAGTCATTTTCCTCAACTAAAGAGAACTAAACAACCAAAGAGAACTCATCAATGTTGAGTGAGAGGTAGAGGAGTCTAAGTCAAGTTTAGTGGCATTATATACCATACGTAGGTGTGAAGCAAAGGCACCTCTTTGGTCGATTGGCAATTGTTGGTTTATTTCTTCGTGGAACTCAGGTGTAAGGTGTTGTCGCTCATCCTTGGTAATCCAGTGTCTTTAGTCTCAAGATGTCCTTTCCCACGGACAGGGTACATGTGGGTGCTTCTATTAGATATCCACTATTTGAGAGACCATAATTCACTTAATATGAGAAGATTATGTCACTAATAGGAGCGCAGGAGTACACATTCATAGTATATAACTGGTAGGCAATTCAACTAACAAAGAGAATTTGACTTAAATGGACATTAATATAGTAGTAAGTTCTCAACATTGAAAATTAATTAATAGCATATGCATTAGCACTAATATTTTTCATAATTTACAAAGGACCCAAAGAGGGGGCATGAAACTTTTTGAAGGAGTTTTTAGGAAAGTATCCAATGAGAATGTTGTCAAGTACATAGTCCCTTACTACAAAGGTGGACTTAAAATTTATAATCCTTATTACTTTGTAGAAGTCTTTGCTAATTTAGATGAAAGGAAGCGATGATGAACTTTCGATGCATACATGATTTTGAATATACTATGACTAGTAGATGGGTCATCGAGTTATTGTGAACGAATTCGACAATGGTAGGTTAGATAATTGAGATCTTGAGATCATATTCTTGTCATGATCAATGTAAAATTTTGCAAGTTATGTTTTAAGTTTCATAGGGCCCACTATGAGGTCATGGTTCACTAATGATACCATCTCCTTTCTTTTCAAATTTGGATTTGTGTGAGAATGTGGTAGAGTTATTTCAAAGGTTGGATCGCTTTAATGGGTGACTTAGATTTGGGCTTTTGGTTTACTGTGCTTAGCTAGGTACATCCTTGCTTAGCTAGATACATTCTGATATTTTAGCCATTGTGTTTAAAAAATAGGTATTTTCTTGTTCGCCGTGAGTAACAAAGAGATCATAAAGCCAAGGTTAGCCATGCATGACATGATCCAAACTCTTTAAAAAAATGTTACACCATATCTTATCTTTATATGAGCCCATTTATAGTAGAACCAACCACCTTTATATAACCATTATTATCCTCCCCATGCTAGTGCCTTAAGGTAAAAGTAAACTCTTGGAGGAATTTAGCCACCTAGCAAATTTAGTGTTCAACTTCTTTTGTATTTGGATGTAAGAAGTACTAATGTCTAAAGGAGTAGATAACAATGCAAAATTCTTTGTTATATGTAGAGTCATATTTGTCGAGTCTTATTGAGTTTCTCACTTAATAAGATAATAGGATGCCCTTATTAGCTTAGAGTTCCTTCAATTGCTACCCTAGAAACATCAAAGGTTAAAATGAGTGGTTTAGAAAGGTCAAGATATATGTGGACATAGGCCTTAGTCATCTTTTCTTAAAAAACAAAGGCATGTTTAGATTAATAAACCTTAATATTCTTGACACAACTTGTGACAGGCACCATAATCCCTAATGAAACGTTTGTAAGAGGTCATACATAGATGAAAACTTTGAGCTCCTTAGGTGGTGGTGAGTTTAAGCCAATTTTTAATTTCTCTCTCTCTCTTTTTTAATTTGTAGGGATGCCTGATGGAGAAACTATGAACCTAAGGAAGATGACTTGAGGTTGAAGAAATGAGCAATATTGACATATAACTTTTCAATCCAAAGGGTATCAACAACAATTTACATATGCTCTAATTAAGGTGTCATAAGTTTTGAATATTAAAGTGTCTGACAAAGTAGCCTAGTAAGACTTTTCCTAAGACAGTCTTAGGACTTGGTTTATTTCCTTTGAGGCATTTTAAAATCTGAAGGCATAACTATTTGTTCATATACTCATTTTGTTTATTTCCTTTGACGCATTTGAAAATATAAAGGTATAACTATTTGTTTGAATACTCGTGTTTTGAAGGCAATCTTCCATTTATAACTTATGCTAACTCTAATCTGATAGTATTCATTACACAATTCGAACTTAGAGAATCACTAGGTTCATAATATCAAATCAAGCATATTACCGAGTCTAGAGATATGGAAATCCAATACTTAATGATGATTTTGTTAATGGTATGTCCTCGATGCAAGGATTGATGTTCTTCTTAATAAAATCTTCCTATTAGTATCCTTTAACCTATTTAGTTCAATGCATTACACGAATTCATGTGGTAGTGTGGAAGGTTTAAGACAACTATGATCTCAAAACAAATTTTTGTTTGTGTGGATATGGATGGGTAGTAGGGTATAGTAGACTGTTCAAGAATTGTACCCTATAACTCATCTAAGATCCCCTTGACATTAGGAATGGTCTCCTAGTGAGGCACTATGACCAACAATAAGGTACTAAGTTACTAAGGCTACAATCACTCCCGATGCATTCCCTTTCGATATTGTAATACTCGGTAAGTTGCTTGCAAATGAGGTTCTTTTAAATTATGCATGAATTAACTAATTACTTACTACATAAATTGACAAATCACGCTTATTGCATATGTTATATCTAATAGTGTATAAGACAAATAAATTTTCCTATTGTCATTCATACATTTCTTATCTTCTACGGCTTCTTTCCCTATCAAGCAAGTTTGAGATTTGGATCTATTGGAGCATTGCAGGTTTGCATGTTACTTGTCTATTTCTGTTAGGGGATAAAAATGTCTTCTTTAGAGTGAACCACATCATTTCACTCGCTTATATGATCCCCTTGGCAATCATAACTTTCATAAATTCATGCCCGTCGTAATTGCTTAAGTTCATATAAGGTTAAACGCAACACGAGCTTCCAAATTATTTCCATTTCTCTGTATAAATTTCTCCCTCTAGTCCTCCATGTAAAAGTACATTCTTGACATCAAAGTCATTCTCAGGCTCTTAGTCTCTAAGCTTGATTCTTGGACTTGCATTAGTTCAGGACAGCCATCTTCTTCCTTATGTCTTGTCAAGTTTCAAATTTTCAATGACTGTGTTGGGATTTTCAAGTACAGGTTCAGATGCACATTCAGACGCATGTTCAACCGTAGGTTCAGACATAGGATTTGACATGAACTTTAATATTGACTTAAAACATTGGAAGCAATGACAAGTCATGCAAGAAATTCATGTTCTTATCTTCTAGTGTGGAATTCTCCCCTTGATGATAACACTTGTACCCTTTTTCTGAGTTGATGAATAACCCAAATATCCTAGGGACAAGATTATTTGTAGTGTGCATGTTTGAATAAAATGTTGAGTGTTTCCATTGAACTATTGAACCTCATGATTTTGGAAGACAAATGATATATAAAATGAATAAGTACACCAAAAAACAAGTACCTAAAGGTTGTCAAGATTACCAATAGAGACCTAAATCTTTCAACCTCTTCGAACTGTGTAGTACATAACATTTTATAAGTCAAATTTTATAGAAAAACAAATGAGAGATAGACAGGGAAAAAAGGGGCAATGAAGGGCCGAGTAAAATGAAAAGAAAAAAAAAATCTAATTACGAAAATTAGTAAAAGAATCTAGATCTAAAGGCTGGCAAAAGAAAAAAATGGCAATGAATGCTGAGCAAAGAGGAAAAAAAAATCAGCTACAAAGGTTCGTAAAAGAAAAATCCGCAATGAAGGGGAGCAAAAGGAAAAAATCCAGATATAAAGGATGATAAAAGAAAGAAATTGGCAATAAAGATCAACTACAAGAGAAAAATCTAACTATAAAGGTTGATAAAAGAAAATATTGGCAATTAAAGGTCAAGCAAAAGGGAAATAACTAGTAATAAAGGTTGTAAATGGAATCCTGCTATAAAGGCTAGTAAAAGAAAAATCAACAATGAAAGTCGAGCAGAAGTGAAAAAAATCAAACTATAAAGGCTAGTAAAAGGAATTTAGTTATGAAAGTTGATAAAAGGAAAAAAAATAACGTAATGAAAGATGATCAAAAAGAAAAATTAAGCTATGGAGGCTAGTAAAAGGAATATGAGAAAAATCAACAATGAAGGCCGAGTAAATCAACCACCAATGACGGAAACTAGAGAAAGAAATCTAACTATCAAGGTGGGTAAAATGATGCAGGAAAAATTTGGGATTGGATGAGAATAATGAATTAATGATGGTCGAATAAAACAATAAAAGGTAGATATGACAATAGATGTGTAGAGAACGCGGTGGAGGAAATGATGTGCAATAATAAAGAGAGGAGAAGAAAAAATTTTGGCGAATTATAAGATTATTGGATTAGGAAATGAAGGTGAATTACAAGATTATTAGTTTAGGGTTATGATTAAAAATGTCACAAGGAGAAGAAAAAAAAATTAGAGAAGAGGAAAAAGAATAAAGCTATAATTGGCGAGAATAAAAAAAAATTAAAAGATAAAAGTGATGGGGAGAAAGAATCTAGAGATAAACACAAACTCAAAAACCAAGAATGAGTTAAAGGGAAAAAAAGATAAGTGACGAAAACAAAAACCTAAAAAGGACCAAGAGAAAGATAAAGGGGCATAAAGAAAAAATAATAAAAAAAAGTTGTCTTGGACATGAAGCAATGAGAGAAATCGCATTCCAAAGCAAATAGTTATTATTGTCAAGTTTAATGGGTAGAAAAGATATTGCATCCATTAGTAAGGAGATTTATGTTGCCAAAGTATTTCTCTAATTGAGGATGAAGATGAAATTTTGAAAATTTTTTTTGTGTTTTTTTACCCTTTTTTTGGTTTTCTAGATATATATATACACATATATTAGGGTTAACAGGTGATGACAGAAAGAGAAAGTGAACAAATAAAATAAGGGAATGATAATAAAAGATATAATAAAAAATGAAGTAGAAGAACTAAAGTAAAGGAAAATAAGATTAAGAGGATACGAAGATAAACAAGCAGCGCGCAAAGTTCCCACCAATGTGGAGTCTTGGGGAAGGGTTGGACCATATTGGGTTAATTGTACACAATCTTACCTTGCATTTTGCAAGAGACTGTTTCATGACTCGAACTCGTGATCTCACATGAATATGAAGATAAAGAGAAGATAAATTATGAACAAAATATAAAATACAAAAGAAAGGAAAAAGGAAAGAATTAACTTCTTATTTGTAAGGAGAGAATAAGGAGAGAACCGCCAAACCATGTATCAAAACGCGAATGGTTCATGGATAAGAGCGATGTTGAAGCTTGAGGATAATAGTGAATTAAAGGATAACCAATACTTTGATCAAATCACCGAGTTTCGACATTGATATTAGGTTGAAAATTAAAAATTTAGGTTTACCCTAACCCTTTTTATAGATTGATAATATGACTTATTCTTCATAAAATGATGGACTTTTCTAATAAAATCTTAAAAACTGTATTAGAGTTTTCTAGACAGACTTATCTACAAAATAATATTCTTATGAAAATAAGCTATGTTATCATATCCCATGATTTATGAAATATTTTTAGCCTGTACAACCTCACTCTATTTCCTAATACATTTATTAGTAAATAATAAATCCCTCTACCTTGGCCATAGCCAATGATTTCCTCATTTGAGAAAGTAATTCCGGGTTGATTTGGATCACACTCCCATTAATCTTTTGCCTCATTCAAGGTCTAGACCGTACCTCACCCTCACCATTGCCTCTATGAATGATCTTCCTTAGGTTGGGTTGCAGACTCAAGCAACAACGTTATTAGTGATGCTCTTCAAGCCTTCCCTTTTCCTTTTTGTCTTCTTGATGCTTCTAACAAGAAGATCCCTTGCCTCAAGGTCTTTTGATCTCTCTCCTTTGTCTCACTCTAATTTCATTAATTTTACCTAGGCAAAATGTTCATCAAGATTATTATTTTCCACATGAAGATCACTCACTGAAATTCAAAACCAACCTAGACCTAGGAAAAAGTGATACCTTACCAAACTAGTTGAAATTAAAGCTCTTAGTTAAGCTCTTAGTTTCGATAGTTGATAAGACCAGACCATATTTCTAGATTAAGGAGCTGAAATGGAGCATTATTTTAATTGGTGCAACATAACCCAAACATAATTTGTGAAGGTCAGACTCATATGTCTCGGTGAAATATTATTCACAAAGTATCCAACATCACCCTACCACGGTAGGAGCCAAAGTTATAACACATTATACTAAAAGGAAATAAGAAATAATTTAAAAAGTTTTGACACACTTCAAAAAACTGAGAAGAGACTATGTGAATAAACTTAAATTAATCTTCCTAAGGTGTAATTGAGTATCAGACTCCTTGGATCCTATAAAGTTGTTCAAGGTAAATTGAGTTTGAAAAACTTGGTCGTTTAGTCTTTTCCTAGTCATAGCTTAATATTTAGAGAACTCATAAAAGAAGAGTCTCTGTTATCTTATTAAGTAGCCAAGTCTTGTAGTAGCTCAAGATTCACCACCACAAGATAAAGGATCAGTTCACTTATTCAACTTCTATCACTCGTTAGAAATAAAAGACTCACCTATCTTTCTCTTACTCAGTGTCAGTCGAGCCGCTCATTATGGAAATCATAGATTGAGAAAGAACACACTAATCTCTTAAAATTCTAAAACACCCTTCAACTAAAAATCAATTCAATTGTAATTAGTGATCCAATTAATAATACCACTTTTATTAAAAAAAAAATAAATTACCAATCTAGTATTATAGAGTTATCAACAAAAAAAATATATAAATTCTAATATTGGTTATAATCTATTTTATTATTTATTAAAATTTTATTAATAAATGACATTATTTATATATCACATTATTAATAACTACATATGTAATGACATATAATAGGTATTCTTTTTAAAATTTTAGAATATATATTGTTACTCTCATATATGAAATAATTTTGTTATATATCTTTCTCCTTTTTCCATCAATTCCAATTCCTATGATTTTGTTGGTCCAATGCAACCAATACTTAAAATCTTTGACTATCCAATTCCAATCTTGATATTAATTTTGACAAACCATGTTCCCTGTGAACATAATCAACATCATTTTTTTGCGGAAGCGTTAGGGGCGAGCGAATCGCCTTTTGCCACCATTATCTTACATCAATTTAGTTAGAGGTTCTAGCTTTACGACTTCTTTGTAATCCATTATGGAAAAGGCAACACCTACATCTTTAAACTCTATGAGTAGAATGTTAATTGTACCTGAACATGCCTAACGCAACCCAACTAAAATCAAAAGCAGCACAATCTTCAAGATGCAGTCTTCAAGACAATCCTTTCACCTTCCAACAAAGTCTCATTTTGAGAAAAGAAAAGAACTGACGTTATTGTCGGCCTAATGCCTTATCAGAAGATCATCTCATCTCCTTAAGAGTTATAAATATAGATAAGTACTAAGATATAACTCTTAAACAATTAGAGCTGATGAACTAGCATCCTTTTGCATTGTTCAGAATGCAATAGACTTTTTCTGATATCATAGTTGTCTAAGTTTTCATACTGTAGCATGAAACTTTAAAATGTGCTGAACTAAATAGGCAAGTCAAAAGACTCTTACAAAGAAAAAAGTTTTATTAGGGAAAGCATAAATCTTTGCATTATCTTTACATTATTAATATCTTAAAAGGATAGCTCTTGGAGAATAAGTGTTGAACGATCATGCCATCAACAAAAGCGTCATAAGTATATGTTCCTTATATCTAGACTAACATGCTCGATTTGAAGGAAAGGATACAATGGTCCTCCAAAATTGAATTGGGTAGTGGATACCATCATATAAGAATTAGCATAGGTGAGGAATGGAAGATTGCCTTCAAAACACAAGATGAACTATATGATAGGTTACCTTTACACTTTTGAATACCCTAAGTACGTTCATGAGGGTAATGAACCAAGTCTTAAGACCATTTAAAAGAAAATTCTTAATAATCTAGATTGACGACATCTTAATACACAATAAGGCCCACAACACCCGCTTAGAGCATACTTAATTGTCCGTAATATTGTAAGAATACCTTCAGACAAATAAGTCTAAACCCACTACCGCCAAATTACTACGTTACCAAGTCTTATTCCCTACATTCATCCGCAAATTATCTCTAGAGATCTTGACAAAATTAGAAAATGATTAAGAATTAGCCTGAACCCACTACCGCCAAAGAAGCTTGAGTTTGTATGCCTGTGTAGCCTTCTATCGACATTTCATTAGGAATTTAAGTATCATTAAATCTAGGGTTGTAAATGAGCTGAGCCGAGATCGAGCCAGCCTAGGCTAAAGCTCGTTTTATAGTGGCTCAACTCGAGCTCAAGCTCGCTCGAGCCTAGAGTTGAGCTTGATATTTAATTATGGGCTTGAGATCGAGCTCGACCTCGATTATTATTATTATTATTATTATTATTATTATTATTATTATTATTATTATTATTATTATTATTATTATTATTCTTATTAT
>JBBPFQ010000084.1:7224542-7238574 GCA_037974815.1 Kaempferia elegans
GTAAACCCAACAAAAGATCTAATTTACTCTAGAACCTTAGGCGAGTTGTTTCAAAGGTGTGGCTATATCAAGCATAATTATCAATTAGTGACAAATGTTTGATTCATACCCAACTGGAATCTTATACTAATGAGATATGTTGTGGCATTCTTCCCATGTTAGAGAATGGTTGTATGAGAGCACATCCTCATGTTACTCTTGGTATGGTAGACAATAGTTGTATTATCTTTATATCACTCATGATAGAAGGAAAATGAAAATCTTAAAAAACAAAGAACGTTCAAGTTTATCCTACCAGAACTAATTAGAGCAACAGATAAGAAAAGAGCCGTCAAAACCTTACATTAACCCAACTTGAAAAAGAAATGAAAGATTCAAGAGTAATGCCACTCTTAGTACGTCAAGAAAGGATAACAGTAGTCACAACTTCATCATAGAGTTATTTATCCCTCAAAAAATGAATCCAATGATATAATTCCAAAGAAATCACTTGCCTTATCCACAACCTCAAGAGAAAATTAAAGAGATAGTTCCTAACTTAGTGATTTCTCCCCAAAGACCATTTTAGATTGTGTTCCTACAAGAGAGAGAATGACTAGGGAAAAGATAATAAGAAAAGGAAAAGAAAATTATTCCCTCATTTGTATTTCCTTATAGGAAAAATTCAAAAAAAACACTATCTTATCACTTGATGTCTCCCAAATAAGTAATGAAAGGGCTACTAGCAGAGGCACTTTAAACCACTTGACATTGGTTAGTTTTTCTCTTAAGTGGAAAGGAGGTGAGGGTATTGGAGCAATTAAAGTAGAAGACGTTGAGAAGGCATGATCTACATCATCATCATCACGCTTGCAATGTTGCCATGTTGGTATTGTGCAATTGGGATGATGTGTGAAGAGATGTCCATGAGGCATGCACTAATTGTAGTGGGGCTCTACTCCATGTAATGCCTGTACTCACAGCTAGGATCAGGTAGAAAAAGAAAAATAAATGATCGAGAAAGTGATAGTGGGGAGTGGGAGGTCATTGGCCTTGCCATTTAGGCTTTGGTATTAGGTAGAATTTATGAAAAAAAAAATATTGTATTGTATTGTGTTTCATGAACAATAATTATATTTATAAATTTATCATAAAACCCTAAACATAACTAATTTTTCTAAGTCAATACGCATATAACTAGATATGCCTAAGAATTGGCTATAGCTTATCAAACAAAATCCATGTTCTAATCAAATAAAATGGTTTGAACGGTAAATATTTGAATTCCCTGCCCATCTTAGGTCAAAGTTGTTTCTTCAGGTCTTCATCTAGCTGATATCCAACACTAGCTAATATCCCAACAAGTTAATGCTAGGTCACCTTTCGGCTAAGTAAAAAATAAACCACCCTAATTTTCAACACGTCACTTAAGACAACTATAGAAAGCCAAACCATTTAGGAATTAGAATCTTTTTTCTGATGTATTACTCTTCCATGTAATGCTACTAAAAAATACAGATAATACTAAAAATCAAGTAGATGAGATGAAACAAATAAAAGAGTATATTTGCAACAGTATCACACTCCTTGGGATAAAAATCAGATATATGGGAAAATTTATCCTGCATAATTCATTCAAAGATTCAATTGTTTAAACTTTTGTGTTTATTCATTCAATAAAATATATTTCAGTTTCACTATTCATACAAGCTTAAATCATCAAGCGATAACAGAAAACAGAACAAGGTGTACATGAGTTTTAAAATCTCGACCCGTTCCAAGGTTTCGGTACGATACCATGTCATGCCGATATATATATATATATATATAGTATAAAAATAAGATGTACCTTCCTCAAAACTTTCAAAATAAAGGACAGGTAATCTAAAATATTTCCTACGCGTAAAGATCAGACATTCATACCAACAAAAAGCAGACATTCATATCAACAAAAATATGTATTTCATATGCTTAGAAAGCAAGAATCTAAAAATAGAGAGCTAAGTATATTTATATTCATGAGTCCAAATCTCAAATTGATTCTAAGATATAAAAAAAATTATTAACTATAATAATTATATAAATTATTTATTTATTTATATAATATATATTTGTATATATATAATTATAGTTCATAAATATTCTAAATAATATATATTAAATATTATAGTTTATATATATATATATATATAGTTTATATTACATTCTAAAATAAAATTTATTAAAAAAATTTATATATTTTTTTAACTTTTTAACAATTAAAATTTTTAGAGTTATTTATAAAATTTTAAAATTTTTTTAAATATTTTTTTAAAGTTTTAATTTATAAAAATAATTTAAAATTTGATTTTAAAATTATTTTAAATTATATAACTATATATTATATATTATATAAATTATCTATTTTTAATTTATTTTTGTATATTTTAAATACAAATAATAAAATATAAAATTTTATATTATGATTATATTAATTAATTAATTAACAGTTTAATTAATTAATTATTAATTTATATAATATATACTTATAATATATATAATAATTAATTATAAATTATATATATAATTCAACGGTTTAAATTAAAAATTTTAATAAAATTCTACTTTTCCTCATGTATTTTTCGATCCCGGTTTCCACCTGCTCCCCTGCGATTCTACCACCTCCTCCCCTTCCACGCGATTTTTTCTTGCTTCACCACCTCCTTGCCGTCGTCGCCTCACCGAGCTAATTTTTCGCCGATGCATCTACGTATGTCTTCATCCCAAAATGATTCCTTCTTCCTTTTGTTGCGCACACGATGACACACGCACAATTGTTGCATGTGTTGTGCCGATGTTGGTCCGTCCATCCGTGTCGGAACGGTAAAAACCGTCTATTTCGAACGGCACGGCTAGAGATTTCATTCCTTGGTCGTACATGACAAAGTCTATAAAAACAAATTCAGAATCTGAAATGCACCTTTTCAGTCAGTTTTACAATCATTGACTCCGCAGCAGCAGCTTCAGCTGAAGATTTATAAGTAGCTTCAAGGGTTCGGATAGCAACAGCTGTATCCATGTTTACTGATGAGATATCATTATTGTCTTCCTGTTAAATCGTTTCAGGAGCAATTATATAGTGCTTAAAGAACAATCGGTAGTAATGCACAGGCTTTTTTCTTAACTACTAAAATCAAATGTTAAAAGTGAAACCTGAAAATTTTTGCACATTGCTATTATCCTATCAAAATCAGTGTTGATGGCCCGTAGAAAATGATCAGAGGGACTTTGCATGATTGGGCAAGGAAAACCTGCATTAGAAAAGTGCTGCAAGAGAGTTTCAGTCTTGTGGCTGCAATTAAAAATAACATGCTAGTAATGCAAATTTCGAGTAGCACAGGATGCACAAACTAAACTAGAAAAGCATCCACCTGCAAACAAGCCAATGTTTCTCCAAAGAAGAGTGTGTTTCCATTTGAGAGCAAACAAATTCTATCAAAGAGGCCAAAAACCTCTGTGCTACTCTGATACATTGTGAAGATAAGAGTGCAGCCGGTGCTTGCAAGTTTCTTCAATGTGACCATTAACAGAAGTGCAGATACACTGAGAGAAGAATAAACACTTAATCAACAAATGCACAACAAATTTCTTATGATAGATCTTTTAAAAGGAAATTTGAGCAACCTGTCAAGATGATAAAGTGGTTCGTCAATAAATAAAACATGTGGCCTCATTACAAGCTCCCTAGCTATACTAACACGCCTTCTTTCACCACTAGGAAGACTTTTTTTATAACAATGGCCACCTATAACTGTGTCAGCATAATCTCCCAAAGACATCGCTGCAATGGCATCCTCAACAAAGTTCTTCTTTTGAGAAAAAAAACCAGGAAGTTGCAGAAGTGCTGAGTAATATAGCATCTCACGTACAGTGAGTGATTCAATCAACACATTGTCCCTATCAACAAAACCCTGCAAAAGTCTGATTGAGCATAGAGGTATAGTAAAGCAGGATGTTTGCAGAAATTACAAAAGATCTTGACATACAGATACATAAAGCATGAAAAATAACATAGAGATCTAAGCAGTAATCATAAAACTCTCATGATGCCACTAAATTACATGGTCACTTGTAGATGCTCTGCATTTTGCCCACATGAAGAAACTTTTCTACAAAATGAATCAATGAAATGCATCCTGCTATACCACACATTTCCCAATGAAATTTAAACCATGGAAAAGCTAGAACATAAATGGATTTAAATTTTCAACACCAACAAGGTGAGGAACAAATTGTATCACTTAAACTACTTACTAAACAGGAAAAGGCTTCACAATAACAGTTCGAATATCTAGAAGCATTACTATTTTCAGTACTGAAGAGAGCAAAAGTTCTTGCTACATATTTTTCATCATCACATTTTGCAAATATTTTTAGTAGTAAAATTTAAGCCTAAAATGCTTGAATCCACGCCAACTTCATACTAAATCCAATCTAATATCAAATCAGTTGATTTGTCAACGATTCCCTCAGAGGCCCTGACAAGGTCTCTATAAATAGACAATGACAACTACAGTGCAAGCTTTACAATTTTTTACCTAAGGTTGTCGAATCATCAATTTGCATCATGAATTATTTTAGTGAATTTATGAATCTAAAACGTATTATACTGTGAATCATAAAATTCAAATAAAATATTATAATACAACTTTAAAATAATTCTATTTTATCTTGAATAGTTTTAAACAAGGTATAAAATCTTGTCCTGAGATGGAGTTTCAATTCCCCATCCAAAAAAATCTAATGTTCTGACATACCAAGCATGCAACATGCGATACCGAAGGCAATGAGGAGGAGAATGAAAAGGAAGAAGATTCAAAAGAGGAAGTGGAGAAGTGGGGGAATGGCTTACTTTGTTTTCGTAGAATCCAGTTGTGTTTGGTCACAAAAGTTGAAATTGAAGTCATTAGCGATGGTGGTAGCACTCGCGAACAAAGGAATCGAGACTGTGATTGTTGTTTGTGAAAGGAAGAAATGGCAGAGTGATGGAGTCACTAAAGAACGAATCAAGAGAAGTTTTGTGATCACAGTATGATTTTGCATGCTAATAAATAAGTGGATTGGCAAATTTCATCCATGTCAATTGCACAAAATGACATTTTAATAAATTGATGCCAAATTGTAACAAAAAATATATAGGTTAATATCTTCAATTGATGATAATGTACAAATTATTATTTATTCTAATTGGCCCACTAAAAATTAAAATGAAATGAGAAACAGAAAATTTATGACAAAAAAGTCATTATCCTCGAAGACATGAGACCTCACTTCACTATCAGACTTTACCCTCATTATCATTACTTTTCTCAATCCTTGTTAAGTTCCTATTTGTGTCTACGTGACATATTTGTCTCTACGGGACAAGATTTTTTTCTTTTATTTCATTATTTACTTTGAGATTTGACTCTATTCAACCTTTATGCTTGTAACAAATATGTGACATATTCGTGTCTCTATGTGACAAGACTTTTTCTTTTTATGTCATCATTAACTTTAAGATTTGACTCTATTCAAACTCTATGCTTGTAACATTAGTACAAAATTGATGATTTATTTCAAAATGAATTTGATTTAATTTCTAATATATTGGGTTTAATTTAATTTCCTCATGGGTTAGATATTTTTTAGTTGACTAGATTTAGCTTCTAATGAATTTACTTTCTTATTTTTAGAACCATATTAAATAAAATATGTATCGACTCATATTGAATTAGGCCAGATTGTCATGGTGATTTTCCTTTCTCATTCATATTCAAGAACAATATGGTTCTATATGTTAATTACAACATATCGTCTCATAAGCATCGTGAATGATAAGATTTTGACAACCATGAAACTTGTAAGCATTGTCACCCGAGGCATTAGTACCTCTAAACTCCTATATAAACACATGGAACAACTTTGATCATTCTTAACTTGGATTATTCTTAACTTGATCAAGCTATCTTAAGTCCATTCAAGCTTCTAGTAGCCTTGAAGCTTTTCTTTGGATCAAAGTGGCATCCTGCTAAAGTTCATCAAATGATATAGGAGTTGATAAATAGATATTGTGGTTTGTTTAATAATCTTTTTTGTCACTCTTGAGACTCTTCTTGTCTTGTTATATATCAGTTTTTCATCTTCCCCTTATATTTTTTTTGCTTTGATTTTCAAGAGAAAGGCTAAAAATCCTTGAACCAAGTTTTAAAATCTGCTTTTGTAATGGGATGGTGGCTAGCTGACAAGAGATGGTTTTAAGTGTTGGTTGATACCAACTAGGAGGATGGGGGAAATAAAGAAGATGAAGAAGAGCTGGAAGAAGATGAAGAAGATAAGGGGGGTCAACAAGAGGAAGAAGAGGAGATAGACGGAAGAAAAGGAAGATTAAATACTATATATACTGATTAGGCTGTTATCACTGAGCCATTCATGACCAATTTCCTAAAGTTCCACCAATCACTTTGTTGACCTAGATGCCATTAGACCTCAACCTTCAACTAAGTGTCATTGTTTCTATATCGCTCCATGATTTAGGGGGCACAATATGAGATTTTATCCAAGAAGGGGAGTCTTGGTGCAACAGTAAAGTTTTGTAGTGTGACCTAGAGGTCACGGGTTCGAGTCTTAGAAGCAGCGTCTTGCAGAGTAGGGTAAGGTTGCGTACAATACAACCTTCCCTAGGACCCCACATTGGCGGGGCTTCGTGCACCGGCTTGCCCCTTTAATATGAGATTTTATCCATGCTTTCATTAATTGAAAATTAAGAAACTTCAAACAAAAAAAATAGGAACGCGAAAAGAGATGGTCTGAAGGTCATGCAAATAAAAAACAACAAAAAGAAGAAGAAGAAAGAAATCCTAAAGTGAGTCACTCGTAGAAAATTTCATATAAAAAAATGCTAGGAAAAAATTTTGGGTTGCATATGCTAATATTAGCAAGATCCAATCGGGAAAATTGTAAGGACCTGGAAAATTCTCATCGTGACAAAGCATTTTCATAATGGATTTGAGAAATCCATGGTAGGTAATCTAATTATCTAAATAGTGAAAGTAGGCCAAACGGTGGTCGATATCTCTGAATTTATGTACTAGATTGCCATAGATTATTGTGATTATTTGGTCATTGTCATCTTCAATGTTTCTAGAAGATGCCGCCTAGGCGACACCTAGGAAGTGGGTGGGTCGGCCATCGACTAGCCTTTTGCAAAGGTGACGCCTCTAGGCGTTGCCGCATTAATTGGCTGCCTAGGACCAGCAAGGCAACGGCGGCCGATTAAATTTTTTTTTAAGAAATTAAAAAATTAAAAATAGAAGAGAATGAAATCCCTAAATTTACATCTCCTTACGTTTTCTCACGCTTCTCACCCCTTCCTCACGGCCCGCTTCTGCCGGATGTCTTTCCCCTGCGGCTTCGACAACCGACGTCGTGAGGGACACACTCAAGAGGATTCCGTCGCTCTCACCGCCGCCTCCTCGCTTCTACCCAACGCCCTTCCCTATGTAGAGGGTTCAACAACCATGATGTCGGACCCTTCCCGCTGCGGCTTCAACAACCACGGTGCCAAATATTGATACCCCTTTGAAGCGTAATTCAAATGATGTTGGATGGGAATTTGTGGACTTGTGGATCCTAAATATTTGGATAAGTTGAAATATAAGTTGCGTGGGGAAAAATTACTAGTGGCGGAATTTATAGATCAAACAACATGTTGCCAATAAGAGGGAAATGTTGCCCTGTGTAAGAAGTTTTCGAATGAGGATAAAGTGAAGCGTAAGAATGCCATTGAAGATGTAAGAACAAAAAAGAAACAAAATAATATGAATGAAATTGAGATGAGAGAAGTTGTTCTTGAAGAATATGAGGAAGACAAAGGGAGTCTAGGGATAAGAAGCAACTCGCTTATTCTTAGCCCTATGGACTGATTTGCATCCGTCATTGTTACCAATTCTTTATTGAGTGGAAGTAAGAAGACAACAAAAAAATATATATTATTGATGCACTTTGAAAGCAAAGGACAGAGTGTGCACCAATATTACTTGATGGGTGTACGAGTCGGGTATTCCTTTTCATGCCATTGGCAATGATAGCTTCAAGAGGTTTGCGGAAGCGGTTGGTTAATTCAGCTCAGGTTATCGTCCTCCAACTCGTTACGTATTAAGGGAGCCCTTATTGAAGGAAGAGGTGGATAGGACTAAAAGTCTATTAAAGAAACAAGAAGAAGAATGAACTTTGAATAGTTGCTCAATTTTGACCGATGCTTGGACCGACCGGAAAAGAAGTATCATGAATTTGTGAGTAAATTGTAAAGAAGACACAACTTTCCTTTCTTCTAAGGAAGCATCGGATGAAGCACACACCAGAAATTATATTTTGAATATGTGGACAAGTGCATTGAAGAAGTTGGGCCCCAAACTGTATTTCAACTGGTAACGGACAATGCTTCGAATAATATGGCGGCAAAAGATTTGTTGAAGGAGAAGAGGCCACATATATTTTGGACTTCATGTGAAACTCACACCATAAATCTTGCGCTTCAAGGAATTGGGAACCAACCAAGTTCAAAGGGGTGATTGAGAAGGCAAAGGGCTTGATAATCTTTATTTATGCACATCACAAAACATTGTCAATTATGAGAAAGTTTACCAAAAAAAAAAAAAGTGACATCTTTTTAGAAATGGTGTACCTAAATTGCAAAAGATGGCTAAAAGAATCCTTTCTTTAACTATAAGTTATTCCAGTTGTGAGAGAAATTAGAATACTTTTAAAGGGTAAGTACTTAATTACTTATTGTGTACCGTGTACTAACTACTAATTACTAAATGTCTAAATATGTATTCAATATTAATATTTTTCTTTAATGTAGATCCATACAAAGAAAAGAAATAGACTAGATGCCGAAAGGTTGAATAATTTAGTCTATGTTCAATTCAATGCCAAGATCATTAATAAAAAATAAAAAAGAGAAGTCAAGAAGAAAAAGGAGTTGATATTCTACTTGCTAGTGAAGCAACTATGGCAGAAGGATGAATTGTTGATAGTGGAGATGAAGCTGTTGAGACAAATATTGAAGATGCAAGAGAACTTCACGAAGAAGAATTTGTATCAGATGAAGAAGAGGAAGATGCAATGGATTTGGAGTTTAAATCTGATACAGAGGAAGTGTTGGAGAAATATGAAGATGAACTAGAAGAATATAGAATTATATGAATTATATTGTGCACTTTTTCTATTTATATTGAATGTTGAACAAAATATGCATATTTTGATTAATTTTAGATATTATAAAATATTTTTTTTTATAATTATTTAAAATATTAAAAAAAAATCCGCCTACGTGCCGCCTAGGCACTAGGCGGCGGGTGATCGCCCGCCTAGCGCTTTTTAGAACACTGGTCACCTTCCCTATTAGATAAATTATTGTATGTCATTTGCATACAACTTCTGAGCATTTTTGCATATTGGATTAGCCATTAATCTCACCAATAATAAATCTCATTAACTACTTCAATTTTTACTTAGTTTGCATTAGGTTAAACACCATTTAATGCCTCCCTATTTGTAATAAACAAGTAAAAACTTGAGAAAAGAAAATGATTTTAAGTATCATGCCATCTAATTACTTTGACAACCTTATAAGAAGATTTGGAAACATCATAAAAGTTTTTGTTTGTATAGATGATTTATTCAAATTACCAAATTAAAAAAACTAAGAGACCACTAGGGTTCTAGCATAAATGAAAGATAACAATAATAACACATAACACCGATAAGTATGAGCAATGACCACTTGGGGGTCAGCTACCAGGATATGTCCAAAAACTGAACAGCTATGTAGAAAAGGATAAAGTAACTAATTACTTACATAAGAACCATATGGAATGCGTGATTCAACCCCATTTATAAAAACTTCACCATACATCCTAGCTGGATCTTGCAATTTACCTAAGAAATACATAAAAGAAAGCCCCATCTATAAACTTTCAAAAACGATAAAGATAAATTAAGATAATATCTTCTTACAATATTACTCTAGAAAACTTATCCTCAATGTTGCAAGAAATCTATACTAGTAAATTCCCAAAAAAAAATGTCAATTTTTTGTTTTTCATATTTCTATGTTATGCATCCTAACAAAACTTCTTTATTTTCTTCACATGATTTATTATCGAATTATACTTTTTTACAGATAAGATAAAACAATTCATGTTTAGGATAAGCTTCATCATCAGTTCTAATTTCTGATCTGTACAAATACAGAATACCAACCATATGCTTAGTTTTCTTGACTCAACAATATAGAAAACATTTTTCAATTCTCATGCGAACATGATTTTACTATAATTCACCACAATATTAAACTTGTAGCATTAAATGTGATACATACCTGCAATCGCCCTAAGCAACATAGATTTCCCAGATCGTGCAGGTCCCATAATAACAGTAAGAGTTCCTGGCAGAGCATACCCATTTGAACTTTTCACAACCTTGTCTGAGTACTTCCCTTTTTCATTTAATGTAACAGTCAACTCCTTCCATACAACAGATGCCCCAGCTATTTTCCTAGCAGAAAAAGACGTTGGGACCTCAGGCAATGATGGAGATGTCAATGAACCACTGTTTATCTTAGACAAGGATGGAGAGTCCGTAGCGGTTGTTATATGTATTGAATCACCAACTTCCTCTAGGCAAGCATCAATCTCTGTATCATCCCATTCGGGTGAGTCCTCAAACGAAATAGGTTTCCTCAAGGTACCCGGTTTCCTCAGGTAGAAGAATGCACCTGGTGGTGGTCTGCCAGTTGGACTACTTGCTGAAGATGAAGATGACCTATAGTTATCTGAATATGATTGTATCTCTTCCATTTGTTTTGTTAAAGACATATAGTATCAATCCATCAGAAAATAGTGGTCAGCAGATGAAGTGACAGGATCTGTGCAACTTTGCATCATTGTCTATCTCAAATATAATAACATAACCATTTTGCAACCACCTTAACAGCCTACAAGCTCTTAACTACTATGGAAGGAGTTATTCACTAACCTGCAGAAAGTTCAAAGAGAAAATTAGACGTTGTGAAAGCTAACTTGGAATAATTAATGTCATAGGCAATGAAAGTAATCACAAGATGTTGATTCAGAAAAATGAATGTTGAGTCATTGCTCCAAAATCCTAAACAGGATGATTCAGAGAGAGATGTACCACATCAATGAAAATAATCACAAGAGTTTTACCATCGCTACACCTCAATCAAGCAGATAGCTTTATCAAAAAACAGCGTTTAATTAAAAATACCCGACTACTCTTGCCAGCTCGAAGCTGAGAAGAAGTAGCTTATTTGACCAGATTTCATGGCACCTGAGTACCTGAAACTACGCAGAATAGATGCAAAAGAAAGAAGAACAATTTTTTTTCTCTTCAATAACACTCCAAGAACGCATTTAACCCTCGTTTCAGGTACCTACACTCCTAAACGTCTAAACCCTAGCCGGAAAAGGTAGAGGAAAAGAAACAAAGCAGCGCCAACCGAACTGCTTCGACATTGTACCACGTACCAACACCTAATTCACCAACCGTTCCATGTATGAATAGAAGAAAAAAATACTCCAAAACGATGGAATAAGTTGAAACTCTTTAAAACCGCAACCGGCGAAGAAAGCAAAGCATTAATTACGAAAAAAAAAAAGTAGGATAGAGACGAACACTGTCGGAAGGAGATCTTAGCGACGGATCAGAACGCCACTGCTGCAAGGTGGGGTGGAGCTAAGAAGATGGTATGGAGTAGATTCGGCGCGATTGCAGAGGAAGTAGAGAGAGAGAGAGAGAGTGAGAGAGAGAGAGAGCGCATTGCCTTTGGGTTTAGAAATTGTGTTTTGTCTTTTTCTTTATTTGATCCTTTTGCGCCGCGATCACAGTTGAACAGACAAACAATAAAAATTAAAATCAAAATTAATTTTTCCATGAATTTAAAATGAAATTAGTACGTGGATTGATCATTTTTGCTAAGCATTTAAATTTAAAAAAATGAAAAATTAAATATGAAAAAAAAATTAAATAAAACATCTAATGAAATAGTCACATCAATAGCTATAAACATTAAATTAGATCATGACTTTTCATAATAATAATAATAATGTGGTGAAGATAGTAGAACCATGTGGCAAATCTAGAACTCAATCAATGTAGATCTCAATCAGTTCAAGACGAACTCAAGTCTAGTTAGACTAGCTCTTCCAAGTTCAACCCTGGTCAGCCAGGCTCAGGTCGAGTTCAGCCAATTCATGGTTGAGCTCGAGCTTGAGTCGAGTCTATCAACTCATGGTCGAACTTGAATCATTTAGTTGACTCATGACTGATCTCGAGTCAAGTCAATCGCCTCATGGTCGAACTCGTCCTGAATCAAACTGAGTCACATCCAAGTTAAGTCCAATCAACTAGAACTCATGGCGATTACAATAATACTAGATATAATTCGTGTCCCTTAGTGAAGAGAAAAAGAGAAATGCCCTTTAAGGATTTGGCCACCTCTTCACTTTTTATGTAAATAATGGTGTCAGTGTTGAAAGGTACAATGTGTGATATTGAACATTACTATTTTTTACATCAATATCTCCTCCTTCCAACATTCTTTCATAATCTGACTTGAGCGTTGAAGTAGTTTCATCAAAGTCCACAGCCTCCTTCTAATTGATCTTTTTCACTCCTTTCAGCCGTTGTCAGTAGAAACCTTAAGTCCTTATGTGGCTCAACCCGACAACTATCGACTCAATAACAAAAAGATTCGACAGAAGCCAACCTAACAAAAGTCAACCTGACCGCATTCGGCCTACCAAACGAGCTTGACCATAGATACATCAAGAGTCAACTCATCCCCTAATCTCATTCCGATCAAAAATATAAATGTTAAATATTATAGATGTGCAATTAACAACCTTCTCTATCTAACTACTAATCAACCTAATATATTATTTGCAATAATTAGTCTTTAATGATTAGTAATCACCCATGATTTATCTTTTTCGTATTGACCTGGGGACGGATTGACGGGGGCACTAGAGACGAGCGAATCGCCTTTGCCACATGCAATAATTAGTCTTGTATAAAAGAATCTCACCCTATGGATGTTAAGAGAATCATGGCAATTCGGATCTTGTGTCTCAAACTGAGTGTGTCGCCGTGTCTCCTTATCATAATCCGATAAAGTGATCTAATTACCTTAATTAAATCAACATGTAAGCCCACAAATTAGGAAATCATATACGTTCAAGATGCCTTTGGAAATGACCTATAAATGTCTATATATATATTAGTTCTAAAATATCACTATATCGGCTTTCATCCTTATTTTATTTTTTTAATGGTCTACCCCTTATTCCACAATATGCAAACATCAAAGTCTGAGATGTCAAAGAAATCGAAAATTTCATGTGACATTAATCTTTATAAGCATTATTTGAATATATGCCTAAAATACCTATCCCACAAATGCAATAATTTTTTATAGTGAAATTGGTTTCATACTGATGCTATGCATTATAGTAGATAAGTGTTCAATTTATACAGCTTATCAATTAAGGAACCATTGACAATCAACACTGAATTTAAAAAATAAATAAAATTATTTCCAAATGAACAAAAAAAATAAACTAATTTGTCCAAATAAAAATTTGAATTTAAGTTCGTCTAAAAGATGATTCAATAAATATATTTCTAAATCTAAAAGGACATCAGTTTATAAAAAAAAATCATAAAACACATATGGACACTATTTAAACTTTCTTGTTATTCATCGTATAACTGTATCTTTCACTATCAAACAAAAGTCGGCTTATGAGACAGTCTTGCATAATAACACTTATATGGGTAGTAGCTCTCACAGTTGTTGGGACCGATTCCGGAGCAATAGGGGGGTGAATGGCTTTGTTCGCCTTGTTGATGAAGATATGCAGCGAAATTACACGACACGAACTCAACCAAAATTGTACAACGTTAACACGAGGATTTTATTTGGTATCCACCTCAAGATGAGGTGATT
>JBBPFQ010000084.1:7294194-7305298 GCA_037974815.1 Kaempferia elegans
AATTGAGAATAGACCTTGCTTACAAGCGCAAATTGGTTCAGTTTGATACAATACAAGACCGTGGGCTACCTATAGTATGACTGTATGAGTGCAAGTGGAAAGCATTTCACGATTTCTTGAAGCTTTCCGGTGTGTATTCTCCAAATATTAAGCTCTCGAGTTAAGCTTCTAGCTCACCTTGAAGGACCTTCCCATTTGGGGTTGAGCTTATTGACCTCCCATACAGGTTGGACCATTAAAGGATGAGGTCTCCAATTTGGAAAGAGTGTGGTACCTTCCTTGTATTGTAGGCTTGACATATTTGGTTCACGTATGCTCCCATCCTGATAGAGTCCTTTCTCTGCTTCTCCACAAGGTCCAAGTCTAAGGCTCAACTCATCATTGGCTTGCACCCGAGTGCTCTCAACCTGAGTAACAAGGATGACCTTTGCTCCATACACCAAATTGAAAGGAATATTCCCAGTGGTGGTCCTCGGCGTGGTGTAGTAAGATCACAATATGCTTAGTAGCTTGCCCGCCTATCTTACTATAACATAATTAGCTTAGCTCTAAGGGTTTGGACAATGAATATGTTAGTGACCTTGACTTGGCTATTGCGTTGCGGGTATGCTACCGAGCCGAAGACCTGCTATATTTTGAGCTCCTCACACCAAGCTTAAAATTTTCTTGTCTTGGAATTGTTTATCATAGTCACTCATAAGTTTTCTAGGTAGCTTGAATGTGCATATGAGGTTCTTCTTGAGGGGCATCACATCCTTTATGATTCTGGCAACGGGCATCACATCCATGTGGATGTTGTCTTCGTATTGAAGAAGAGACTGGGAGAATGATCTTTTTAGAAGACTCCATTAATGAGCATGAAATAGAGCACTCTTCTCTTATTACTTTGGGCCTTAGCGAGGTCATTTAGGAGCTCATCCTCTCAGAGATAGGCTAAAAGATTTAACCTTCAGTCGTGCTTCTTTCCTTGCGTAGGAAGGCACTCCACTTGCAAGACGAGCTCAGCTTGAGCGATGACTCCCTAAGAGCATCCAATGTGGGATAAGAGATTTAACCTCCAGTCGTGCTTCTCTCCTTGCGTAGGAAGGCGCACCACTTGCAAGACGAGCTCTGCTTGAGCGATGACTCCCTAACAGCATCCACAATGGAAGCTCCTTAGGAGCTCCCAATGTGGATATGGCACAGGGGATGGGAGAGAGCTCCTTCATTTTTGGGAAGAAGTGGCTCCTAGTTTTGGGAGCCGCTTCTTCCTTAGAGCATTCACAGTCGTGGGTACTCTTGGAGAGCTCCTTCGTTGTCATATTTGTGCCACGTCAAAAATAAATAACCTTATATATCTCTCCACTATAAAAAAAAACCCCTCAACAATTTTTTCATGAGTCCCACACTTTTTTATTATATATATATTTCTTTTTTTTTTTTTCATATTTTACCTCATATATATACTTTTTCATTAAATAAATGAATGCATTTATTTTTTTAAATATTAAATAACAATTAAAAATTAAAAAAAAAATAAAAAGATGAAGAACCGTCTCAGCATTTGCAGAGCCGGTTCCTGTCAGAGATTAAGAGCCTCCCTCCCACAATGGGAGGGAGGGTCTTCCTTCCCTGCTAGCTCACGGTGGGAGCTCCTACTGTGGGTGCTCTTTTTATTATTATTATTTTATTTTTAATTAAAATAAAAAATTTAAATATAAAAAATTAATAAATTTTTTATTTAGGTATTTTATTTCAACTAATATAGTTTATTTTTTAATTATTAATATTATTTTGTGGTAATTTTTGGGGTTAAATTTTATTTATATATAAAGTAAAATATAATGAAAAAATGTGGGGCCTATAAAGGAGTCATTTAGAGATTTGTTTTATAGTAAAGAGATCTGTAGTAGTTTTTACTTTTGATATGGTATCGAGTGGACTCTTGGAGAGCTCCCACGACTGTGGATACCCTAAGTCGTCCAGCTCGTGTGGGAGCTAGCCATCTTAAGATTTTCCTCACAGGGACTTACTTCATGATAATCTCGTTGAAATCTTCCTTGGCCTTTTTATAAACCTTGACATATTTTCTTAAATTTTTTATTCTTAACCCCGTAATTGATTTATTATGCTCACAGCTCACGTGGTTCCTACATTCTCAAAGTTCGATCAAGAGTGCTTGAAGCCATCAACATAGAGTCGAAATCAAGAGGCATGAAAGTTTAGTTGGATGACCAACTTCACTTTATCTCCCTAGGGCTAGACCAGCGCCACCCTTACTCTTCCTCCACCTCCACCTCCACCTCCACTTCCACTATAAATGATCCATCAATGAAGATCTTCTTAAGTTTTTTCTCTTCTTTGTCCCACATGAGTTCTTAGGGTTGAATCTCAAATCTAGTGGGATATAAATTTCTGCATCCTATGTAACTCATTCCCATCCGTTTGCCTCCTTAGTTATCGTCATTTACCTCCTTATTATTGATCCTGGGACAGACTGATGGGAACGTCAGAGATGAGCGCTTCGCCTTTTACCATATCAGCCACGACTTGGCCTTAGTTAGAGTTCGAGGTTGATATTGAATTATATACTTGTTAATTAGAGGAGATGAGCGCTTCCCCTTTAACCATATCAGCCACGACTTGGCCTTAATTAGAGTTCGAGGTTGATATTGAATTATATACTTGTTAATTAGAGTTTGAGGTTGATATTGAATTATATACTTGCTGAGTTTCGTTTTCCATTTTATCAGCATTCTTAAAGCCTCTGAATGATTAATAATTTGTCTGATTGGGCTGTTAGTCAAGATCGTGACCGGGTTTTAAAAACAAAGGGTTGGAGTCTACTTGCGGTGGGGTTCAGCGCCATTGTCTTCGTTATAGGTTGGTGTACGATCAACTCAACTCCCTTAGGAAGATAAGGGACGTAGTATATTGACTTCTGAACTATCATCCAACTGTAGGTGAATCGAGTTGAATGCCCCTCAGTAGCACCCACAACTGCTTCCCTAGGGCAAGCTTTTATAAGACCCGAAAGTCTGTTAAATTTTTTTTCCCCACTTGGGGTGGACGAGAGAAAGTTAGCGGGTAGTTCTTTAGTTAGAATCTCTGCTAAGAAGGATGTTCCTCTATGTAAAGAGACTCCCTTCGTGGGTTTTTTGCACTTTTAAAAGGTCCCCTTGATGTCTCTGTGAGCTTGGACGTATAGGACCCTCAACAGAGCTTTTGGCCATGGATTCTTGGGTTTCAAATTCCTCCATGTGGGTCTCAAAAGAGGAGGATTAGGAGCAGTATGTTGCTAAAGGACTCCTTAACAGTTGCAATGATCAGTTGCGTCAGTTGCACCAAGGTGATAGGTCCTGTCGTTGTCTCCAGGGCATTAACTAAAGGCTAACGCCGTCGACTAGTAGACGATTTATGCTCCTTTGATTTATTTAATTGTTGTCTTCCATAGCCATTGCTAAAAATGTAGGGTTGAAAATCTTCCTCCAAATTGGATTCTAAAGTAGGAGGCTTCTTCAAGGATGAAAATAACTTGAACAGAAGAACTCGTGTTAGACAGTTCTAGAGTTGTTTGACAAAATCTCCAATGCTTAAGCTACTCTTAAGCTGTGGAAGCTGATTAAATCATGGAAAGCAGTAATGGAAAAATAAAAAGTGATCAGGTTGAGATATTCCCATTACGCCGCTAGCTTTAATATTTATATATATATAACCAATATCTTGAACCTTAGAGTTGTTATACGCTAATAGGCTGTAGTTGTACAAACCATATAGGGTCCCTAACCAACTATGTTTGGCTCAATTAGTAGAATGGTTTATAGCATTATAAATCCATGCATCTAGAGTGGGATTAGAAGCTCATATATACCCTTATAATTTTCTGATGATCCATTAATCAACTATTAGATTTGTTTCTTTGATAAAATTACCATTAGATATTCTCTTTGCTGTTACAGTTCTGCTTTGGCTTCTTTCTGCTGCATCCATAAAGACCGGACGACCTCACATCGCCAAACGAGTAATTGAACTTGCCGAAGTCAGGTTGCCGAAAGATAGTTGGCCTGAATACTATGATGGAAAGCTTGGCAGGTACGTAGGGAAGCAAGCTCGGAAATTCCAAACTTGGTCGGTTGCAGGTTATTTGGTGGCAAAGATGATGCTGGATGATCCCTCCCTTTTGGGAATCGTAGCACTCGAGGAAGATAGGCAGATGAGGCCCACACTAACGCGATCGTCATCGTGGTCGTGATTCGAACACCCATTTTTCCAGTAATGGTGAGCTTCAACATTGCGGAATTTGTTCATAATACTTGACTTGATTTTTTACCTATCCTTCACTCTCATTGTATGATATTTTTGCGACTTCTCGATCAGATGCCCTCTTGGTATCCTTGGGATATAACTTTCTTTAAAATAATTACTCCCTTCATGCATATGTCTATTCTATTTAGGGACGGTCCCATTTTGATCTAGTTAAGAAAGTTTCAATTCTAAACTATTATCAATATTTCATTTTTTTTTGTTGAAAGTTTCAATTCTAAACTTTCCCCCTAATTTAGTCTACTCTAACTAGGTATCAATTCAATGATCCTTGAGCTAGCCAAATGATCACATGATTCAGTTGACTATTCTCTAAACTAGACATTTGTATCAAATTAAAAAATGCGTATACAAGTGCACAATACTTTGAAAAATCATGAAATATTGTAAAAAGGTTTGTTTCCAGTTCATCTAACATAGATTTTTTTTAATGAAAATTCATCTTAATTTTCAAAATCGAAATAAACTAAATAACTTGGCAAAAGTTTCTATTATGTATCAAGTCTAAAGTCTTTGTTCTGAATTCTAACTTTAAACATAGTAACCCTAAGGAAATATAAAATTGTATTTTCAAAACAAATTTCAGACATCATCTTTGAGCCAAATGGCACACCATCAATACATTGGTCTTTCCCATAATTAGTTATTGACTATAGTTTTGATACTTTATCGATATTGATCAGGACTTAAATAAGAATGCGTAGAGGGAATAAAGCAAGGAAGAAATGCCCTTGGAGATAGGGTATCATTGATATTTTGATGAATAGATATGTGTATATAAGTTGATAATACATACATATAGAGACTACTTGACATGATGAAAGTTAGCTGAAGACATAATGGCTTAATTAATGCCCATAAAATGAAAGGACGGTGTGGTGCATCTGAAGGACCATAATTAAGAAGAAAATCATCAAAGTATGATTGAGGCATAGGCAAAGACATAAAAAATGACAAAGAGAGGAATTGGGGGTGGCGGATAGAGATTCTTCTTGTGATTAAGGCTTAAAGAATGTGTAGAGGGGATTGAAACAAGGAAGAAATGTTAGTACAATTATCACACCCTTGGAGATAGGATATGATCGATATTTTGATGGATAAATACATGTGCATAAGATTATTTGGCATGACCATAAAATCAGAGGATGGTGTGATATATTTCAAGGACCATAAGATGAAAAGTATATGATTGAAGTAGACATCAAAGGCAAAGACACAAAAAATGACAGAGAGGAATCACACACTTAGATTCGTCTGAGAGATGAGTAACCTGACTCTCAAGTAGAGCAAGATTATTTAATTTTTTTTGGTCCTGTTAAAATTGATCATGTTTACTTATGCATCCAATATAGGAAATATCACAAATGCACACCATCGAACATCATTTTTTTAGCCAAATGTACACCATCAATACATTGGTCTTCCTCAAACATTGTGAACCAATAGTATCACCTTGCACATTGTTTAGTTGATGGATAATATAAATAATTTAAGTTAGAATAATTATTGTATTTAATACGTGTACATAAGTCATCCCAAACTTAGAGACAGTACACAGAAATTATCTGATCAAAAATTTAATTGAAATTAGATATTTAGCTTACACAATTAATTTTGAAGAGCTGACCAAGATGATGCAATGATTTAATGTCCATAAAATAAAAATAAAAATAAAATAAAAAATAAAAAAGGATGATGTGATGTATCAGAAGGACTACAGGATGAACATCATTATGATTGAAGCAGTACACAAGGTAGGCAAAGACAAAAATGACAAGGAGAGGAATCACAAAATAAGGTCCATGTGAGAGATAAGTAGCTTGGCTTCTATTAATATTGAAATCGCATATTGTATCAAACAAAATTCAGAATAAAAGATTTCATATCGAAATTTAGATATAGTATAAATTTTATATTGTTTAGAAGTAAAATTTCATACTAATCTTAAAAATATACTGAAAAATCTGTATTTTTTCCCCGGCCATGTGAAAGTGATCTTATTTACTTTACATCCAATATAGGAATTAAGTGACAACTAGCACATTAAGCTATGAATTTTCAACATAAAATTTAAATGATACGCTAACCAGACTAAACTAAATATAAAGTATAAATACAGCATAACAACGAACACACTATTTTCATTTATTAAATATCAACACTAAACAAAGGATTAAATACCAAATCACAGACTACTACAAACGCTGGCTCTAAAATTTGTATCAATACAATAGAGAACAAGAGAAAGGAATGTGATATGCACACCCATTTTGATCAGAAAGGATAGCTCCCTGTGTATGAATAAGCTCGAATTATACTGAATCTATTGTACGCAATCTTATCGAGCATTGCGGTGATCAGAAACAAGAACAAAAAGCATACTCACAGCTTCCTTGCTTGATAGAGCTCCAGCCTAGATTTTGCCTCCGGCAGCAGCTCGTCCACCCTCTCGTCCTGAACCAAGTGCGATTGTTTGTATGCCCAACAGAGCGTGTTGAGAACCTCAGCGTCCGCCAGCTCCTGGCTGTCGGGCACATGTTTGGCGATGTAACAAAGAAGAATCAGAGCTTCAAGCTGCACCTGCTCGCCGAGGTAGACGAGCTGGACAAGGTGCCTTGCTCCGCCGGAGTCAATTATGGCCTGGGAATGGCTGGCATGTAGATAATTCTCGGTGCAGGCGAACTTGGTCAGTGCCACCACCGCTTCCCTCATGACCACCATCGCCTTGTCGTCGAGCAGGCGGACCAACGGACCGATGATCCTCGTCTCCGTTGCTCGGAATGTCCGGGACAAGCAGCCCAGAGCTGTGACACTAGCAATGAGCAGGTCGGTGAACTCCCCCTTGTCCACGATTTGGAGGAACTGCTCGATGACGGCCTTGGACGCAGGCGAATTCGGCTTGAACGCGGACCGTCGGAGATCGGCATTGTGCTCGGCCACGCGGGCTATTTCCATCAGCGCCATAGCAGAATAGTTTCGAACATCTCCTGTGCTTTTCTCAAGGAGTACCGCGAAGCAGAGGAGGGCTCGGGATTCGGTGATGCTCTTGCAGATGTCGGCGTTGCCCTTGGTCAGTTGCCACAGGGCCTTGGCAGCCATGGTCTTCAGGTAAGCCTTGGTGCTTGGATCCTCCATTTCCCTGGATCGGTTGCCGGAGGTTGACAAAGAATGCTGCTGTGGTTTCCAGGGGAACGATGCATTGCTGCTGCTCTGGCTATGGGCGTCTTTGCCGATCTTGGCGGAGGCAACGGTCGATTGAACGACAGTGTGGAATTGATTGGTCTTCGATTGGCCTCTTTCGGGATGCCGGAGGAGGGGGGCCATCTCCGGGCCGTCGACGAGGGTGGAAGGGGAGGGAGCAGCGACCTTGTTGGCGAGCATGACGGAGTGGATGGACAGGGTCTTAGAAGGCACGGAGTACTTACTGTGCTCTTCGACGGTCTCGAAGGCGAGATGGCCGACGAGGAGGCGAACGATGTTGTTCTGGGCGAAAACGTCCTGGCACTTGGGATTGCCGTTGGCAACGAGTTCGGCGACGGCCCAAGCGACGACAGCCTGGACTTTCATCGGCCCGTCCTTGAGGACCTTGGCGAAGGCCAAGGAGGCACCAGCAGCGACGAGGCGGTCGACGCTCTCGGGATCGCGCCCGAGGAGGCGGAGGGCACACGCGGCGTTCTCCTGCCCCTCCTCCGTCTTGCCCTCCTTGAGGAGTCGGAGCAGCGGCGGGATCCCCTCCTCCTCGATGATGCGCTTGGCGAAGTGGTGGTTGTCGCGGGCGAGGGAGGCCAGGGAGGCAGCGGCCTCTGAGCGAGCATCCATGTGGCCCGTATGAAGCGTGGCGATGTTGCTCCAGATGAGGGTGAGGATGGGTTCGTTCTGCGCGATGGGGCAGAGGCCATAGAACATGCCGCCGCCGTCATCGTCGTCGGCAGGAGCGGCGGAGACGCGGATCAGCCAGGAGACGTCGGAGATCGAGTTGTCAATCTGGGTAGCGATCTTGGAGAAGGCGGCGGATGGAGTGATGGCGAAGAGGCGGTGGACGAGGCCTTGTTTGCATGACTTGGCGACGAGAGCAAGAGCCTTGCCCAGAACCTGCTCGGTGTCGTCCATGATGCGGCGCGCCGGCCGCTCGTAGAGCTCAGTACGGGCGGCCTGGCGGAGGAGTGCGGCGAGTTTATCCGCCCGCCCCTTGAGCTCCAAGAACTCCTGCTTGTTGGCCGGAGCATCGCCGGCCCATTTGCTCAACTGGTCCGCCAGCTGGATCGGCTTCGCCAGCATCTGCTTCATCCCTTCCGCCATTTCCTCACTCGAACTGCAGCTCTGAATCCCCTCTGGCGGGGTGATGAATTAGGGTTCTTCTTCCTCTCTCTCCTCGTCTTCTCTTTTTCCCCCTTTCCTCCAACTCCAAGCGGAAGCGGATAAAGCGACTGGGTGAGTCAAGGGTCAACATGGACTGTTCCACCCTCGTATTTGTCGGTCGGTCCCACTCGTGGTTCCATGACCGTCCTCTATTGTAATTGGAGGGTAGAGAATGAGGAACGTTAAAGAAGTAACTTCGATAGATTTAATAATGAGTTGGGAATCGAATTCTGCTATAAAGCATAAAGTTAATCCGATCAAATCGATATAACTGAAGCAAAAAACAAAAACAAAAACTAAGAAAAGAAAGTTGTTTTTTATTATATGCAAAGCATATTCCATATCTTTTTATATTATTATTTTAAAAAATGGCATGTATTTAAGTCATCGGCCAATTAATCCTCGAATGATAAATATTATTTTTTCATCGATAATAAAAAGCACAACAATTAAAAGATATTTTAGCCTTGTAAACAAGCTCAACAGAGTCAGCTTTGGGGTATTCAAACTTATTTAATATGGTAATTAAGTTTAGCTGAGCTGAGTTTTAAATGAACCAAACATTTGAAATGATTGTTCAAACTTGACATGATTTATTTTTTTTATAAGGTTGAGCTTGTTTGAATCTTGACTTGAGCTTAATTCATTTATATGTAATCAAGCTCAGCTTGAGTTTGGTCTGAGCCTAGTTCACTTAAAAGTTATCGAACTTTTTAATTTAAGTTTGTTTGATTGTTTGAGACTTTTGTTTGTTTGATTGATTATTAAGCTTGATAATTCAAACTTATTCATTTTATTATTTATTTAGCATGCTTATAAGAATTTTATTAATAAACATGGTGCACGAACGTTAACGAGCGGAATACATATGTGTTCAATCTTGTTTGTTTAGTTTAATGAGATATTTAAATTTATTTGTTTAATTAATCTGGTGTAGTATATATTAAATGAACATAAATAAATTTTTACTAAAATAAAAATTAAATTTGTTCACGAACGAATTGGTTCATTTACATCTTCGTTCGGGATCTTTTACTAGCATTAAAAAAAACTACTAAACTTCTCCGACAATAAACCAGATCAGCCACGTGGCTAATTATCCACCACGCTCTCTCTCTCTCTCTTCGTCTTCGATCAACAGATAGAAAATGCCGTGGCGGAAAGCAACGACCGGATAGAAAATGCACCTCTTCTCCCCTAAAGCACACTTCCCTCTACTCCCTTCACCATCCTCCAACTTCAACGCCAATCTCGTCTCCCTCTCTCCCATCGCCGCTCCTCCATCCCTTCGATCCCTCCTCCCTCCCGTCAGATCCAGGAACTCCACGCCTGCCCCCCTCCCGCACAAGGTCGGAAACGCCCAGCTGGGCGTCGACGAAGAGGACCAACTCGAAGAAGATCTCGACGATGCCCAGGAGGGACTCCTCGTCGTCCGCCGCCCCGTCAAGGATGGCTTCGAGGATTCAGCAGGGGGTTCTCTGCCGGAGATCGAGGAGAGGAGCGGGGGAGATGAAGAAACGCATTCTATTTCTAAGATCGATAGGGGGCTGTCGGAGTTTGCCAAAAAGATGACGATGTTCGAACCCGAGAGAGTCGTCGCCGGTGAGAAGAGGCCGCTCGGAATTAACTTCGAACTAGGTCTGTACCGTGCCAAAGTCCTCACTAGGAAGTACAAGTTCAAAGAAGCCGAGGAGATTCTCCTTAAGGTAAAGCACATTCCGCTCCTTCTTCTTGTAAGAAGTAGTTTCCATGAAAGAGTCAATTTGGATTGGGCTGATCATTACTTTAGATTTTCCACAAGTTTAGTATATTATTGAATGAAAAAGAACCATTCTGTTGACTTGGACTACTTGGCATATTCATCATTTTCTGGCTTTTTGATCCAGTCCTAGAATAGGAAGAAAATTACATTGCATAATCATGAACTTTGGTTATAGACATTTTCTTGCCAGTTTTGTAGTTATATTATAATCACAGTTAAATGGACCTACATGGATCTAGTCCAAATTAAAGAAGCTTAAGATAGAGCCAAGAATCAAGAGTGTTTGAAAACTCTGAATCACCAGAGATTGGCTTCCAAAGTGCTCCATGGCTTACCAAAGTTGTTTTTCTATAATGGCCCTAGGAAGCACGAAGGAGGTGGATCCCTGATTTTCAGGTCTTCAAATTTTTTTTTTCTCTGTTTGTGGAGATTGGTACTTGTAGGCTTTAAGTGACACAGGTTATTCACCTTTGTACATGTGTTGACTAGCTGACATTTGGATTGCTCTAGCATCATTGATCTATTATGCCCTTCTTACTGTTGGTGCCCCAAGTTGGTTTGATGTGATCAACCTAGTTGGGTTAGGTCCTGTGTGATTCTAACCTTGTGACTAAGTGTGCAGGAGCTTAGGATCACAAGCAGTCGAGCGGAAGACGCGACAGTACGAGAAGGACGGCACGG
>JBBPFQ010000084.1:7305398-7319568 GCA_037974815.1 Kaempferia elegans
GCTTCTAGAGTTCTGTACGCCAAAGCTGTAAGAGGCTTCTCCGCCTACATCAAAGGAGATATTTGAACTGCGCTTCACATTCCTTGGAGTAGCGATCCTCTGATCGTGATCCAAGTAAAACTTAGTTTGCCTCTTTTCTTTATTGCATTTCTATTTTACAACTTGTCTTTTTATTTATGCTTTAATTGGTTTGAGGAAGGTTCTTTGTTTTAATTGTGATTTCAGATTTAAGTCTTTAACTTCTTCAAACTCCCCTCACCGGCCCTAAAGGGTCCTACACTTACTCTGTGTTGAGTTTACAACTCACTGGGCCTGTTTCTGTTGAACACACACAACCTTTGGAAGTTCTAGGTTGCCTATGTCCAAGTGACGCCCCACTATTAGTGAAGTTCTAGTTGCCTGTGTCCAACTGACGCCCCACTTAAAATTAATTTTAATTTTTTAAAATAATTTTGCAATTTTGAAATAATTTTAAATATTAGTAAATAAGTTTAGAAATTTTAATATATTAAGAATTTACAAAATATATAATCTTAAATATTTTAATTAATCTTTAAAAATTTATAAACTTTTAAATACATTTAAAAAATAATTAAAAAAATGTAAATAACTTTAAAATATGATGAATAATTTTTAAAGTTATCTTCAACTCTTAAAAATTTTTAAGGTAATTTTAAAATAATAAACTCTTCAATATATTTTAAAATAATTAAAAACCTTTAAATAATTTTAAAATTATCTTTGACTGTTTAGAAGTTTTTTAGATAATTTTTAAAATTATATTTGAACTCTTAGTTTTGTTAATGTTCATATTTATCAGCGTAATGAACTTGAGATGAAAATTTTATTATGTTAGTTTAATAGTTTCTCAAATGTTTTAAATAATAATCCTATGGTGGGATATTTATTCTATTTATTTAGTATTTTTGTTAAATTAGATATTCTTGTGATTTTTTATCAATAGGAGAATTTTTCTTATGTTAATTTTTTTATTGCTATAGTTATGAATATTTGTTGTGAATTATTTAAACTTTTTGATACTCTAACTTTTTAATAATGTGTGGGTTGTCAAATGGTACCAAAACAACATACTTATAATCTAGTTTGGAGATATCCATGTCGATTAGAGAATTAATTTCATTGACAATATTTGCATTGCGGTATGATTGGAAGTGGCGGTGGGCCGCATACATAAAACAACATATTGTTGTTGGATATTTGGATGTTTCTAACTGTGCAAAAAACTCCTCAAGAAATCCGTCATGCAATGGAGGAACTTGATAGCAAAAAGAATATAGACAACATCATGAAATTTTTGACAAATGAGCACTTGGAGAAACTATCTATGATGAATTTGAAAGTTGTGGTGAAGGTATTCCAAATGAAGAAGTATTTTTAGCATTCTTCGTTTCTCTCAACCTTAAAATGAGTATGAGCGACTTGTGCGATTGTGGTGATATAGTTGGTGCTCGTGTCAATGCCTCAATTGCTAGTGGAAGTGACTCAATTACTGCAACAACATTGGGGAGGAGTGCACGTGTTCGTGTTACCTCAACATGAGGTGGTATTGATCATTTCTTTCCTTCTATAAGACAAAGGTGTGCAGTTGATAATGCAGATATTGATTTGTTAGCATTTCCAAACCAAGCTAGTAAACAAACTAGATTGATGATACCTATATCTTACTAATTTTTTTCATTTCAATCACATTTGTCCTAATATAACAAAGAGTATACACTATTCTAGCATGGTGTCCAATATAAAAAAACGGACCAACCTCTACTCACATATGAAAATGCTCGTCCGTACTTAAACGAACAAGTGGTGTAGATCAAGACTTAAATTATCATGTAAGAAGTAATGAGGCATATATGAGGTTACGTTGATGTACGATAGCTAAACAAACTATACAGATGAGCATTATGAACTTACTGCTATGATGCAATTGAAAGGAGATATTTCATAAATCATTAATGCAATTGTAGAATATTATGATGCATCTTACATATATCGCTTGATGGATAATGTAATTCAAGAGATAGGTGTAGAACATATAGTGCAGATGATTGCAAACAATGGTGTCAACTTCAAGAGGGTTTGATAGCTATTGGAACAAGAGTATCCAACATTTGTTTTGGACACCATGTCAACACACTATTGATTTAATGATGACAAATATTAGTAAACTCAATATTGTGAAGATAGTGAAAGAGGCCAATTGTTAATAAAATTCTTCTATAAGGATTCATGGATTAATAAGAAAATTTATTGGTAGAGAGATTCTATGATCAATAGCAAGTAGGCTTGTAACTCACTTTATCTTATTAAAGTCGTCTAAAAAAAAAAGTCCGATTGAAGACCATGATCACTTTTGAGGATTGAGAAGCCTTTCGACGCTTTAGCACCAATGAGGTAGGGAGGCACAAAAAAATATATTTTTGCTAGTTTTAGGACTATATTGGGGATATTCTTATGGCAATAGAACCTTTGTATAATGATCTATATAAAATCGATATGGACTAGAAGGCGCAAATGGACAATGTTTACCACCAAATTTATGAAGCAAAAGAGAAAATTAAGAGATATATATAGATGTCAACCAAGTGTCAATATTATATTGATGTAATTATGCAAAATGAGACAACCAAATGGGAAAACACATTCATTTGGTAGTTGTGTATTTTTTTAATAATATTTTTTTTTAATTTTGTTATTAATAATTGTATATGCTTAGTTATTTTAGTTATTATTATCTCAATCTGGCGTATCAATATAAATATAGTCTAATCACAAATGATAATGATAATTGTTGGACAATCTTACCGGAGATAGATTAGTCTAAATTAAAATTACAAATCAAATAAGACTTATCTGTTGGGTTGACTTGAGCTGATAATCTTAGGCTGCCAAGCAGGGAAGGAAGAGCTGCTTGGGATGGCTGAATTGGTCTGGAAAACTGGGTTGCCTTGTATGCCAGAGTGCAAACTCTCAAGTGTTGAGTCTAAGTACATATTCCCGAGTGCAGACTCCCAAGTACAAATTCCCAACTGCAAATTTAGAGTGGAGACTCCCGAGTGCAGAATAAGTATAGACTCCTGAGTGGAGACTCTACAGACTCCCTAGTGGAAACTCCCGACTCAAGACTTTCGAGTGCAGACTCTTGAGTACAGACTCCCGACTGGATACTCCGACTATAGACTCTCGAGTGGAGACTCCCGATTGGAGACTCTCGAGTGCAGAAAAGAAGATGCCGAGGTCTGCTTTCAAGCAGTTTCCTTAAAACAGATTCATGCTCCTCTGGCTGTGCTTTGAGGCTATGATGGACGTCTGTTTCCCAAGATACAGTGGCAGAACCACATACACAACCAAGCACTGATTGTTTGTGGCAAGCTGAGAAAGTATCAGATTACTATCACTGCGCAAACCACCAAGCGGAAATGCATGGCGGAGGGAAGAATTGGAGAAATGAAGGTGGAGGAAAATCTTTTCTATTATCTTTGTTCCTCTTGCTCTTGGTTACAACCTCCTTATATAGGAACTTATACCCTTGTAGTATTCAATGGCCGAATAAAAGTCATTTACTTCCCTTTAATTCGTCCAGCTTAAACGGTTGGAGTGTACAGATTTTTCATTAATTATCGATTAATGCATCTGTTACATTTGAGCAACAAGCAAAAATATTTAGGTGGCAAAACGTTGGTTCATTTGCTTGGGCAAATTTTTTCCGATCCGACATTCGACGTGCGTAGGTCATGCTTGCACACGAGCTAACTTGGTTTGGTGTAATCCGGGCCTTGGATTTGTATCCCCTGTGCACCCAGGCGTGAGAGAACCTCTCCCCAGACTCTCCATGCATTTGTTCACATCATCAATGCATGTGCAACAATATAACCAACCATAGTGCCTTGAGACTTCCAATGTGGGACTAAACTCATACACAAAGGAGTCTCCTTCCTCCTTTTCCATTTACATTTCTAACATTAATTTATTAGTGGGTTTCAGAAATGTAATATCAAAACTAAAACCAAATAGAGAATTAGTTGCTGACGCTTTTAACAAAAGTAGATTATTTCGAGAGGAGGTTATTAATGAAAGTCGATTATTTCGAAAGACATATAATTCTATTTTTGATAATTTAAGAATATAGGTTTCATATGTCCAAGTTTATGGTGATGCATCCACAAGGCGCTTAAATTGAAATTTAGAAACTTTAACAAAGAAATTATTTTGGTGCAACTCCAAACTTGTTAAGAGTAGCAGTAGCCTTTCTTTTACTTCTTTTACTTTTGGCTTTTTAAAAGGCTTAGATAAATTGGGAGTAGGACAACTTGGGAGAAAGAGGCAGGTAACAATGGTACCTTGGCAATTTCTTGGAAATGAGCTTCGTCCAAGTTAATCAAATATTTAAAATGTGTGATATTTACAAAAAGGGATTAATCGACACTAGGTTCCTTGAAATCAAATCAAAGAAAGATACTGAAAACATCAGCCAAGCCCCATTAGAGTTGATTATCCAATAGAGATGAGATATAAAAAGGAATTTCCTACCATAAGTTTAATAGAGATGGGAATGCCATCATTGTCCTTTCTATAACCTTGGGGGAGATGATGTAATAGCACTGAGCAAAGCAGATGGGGAGGCCATGGCAAAAGAGGCAACGGATAGGCCTACACCTATGGTGGAGCACTCTCCTAGGAATATAATAAATGGTGTCACTAATTGACTGAAAACTAACTGAGGCAGAAATTACTATGACCTAGATCTTCATATTTCAATGAGGGAAGAGGAAGACTGGCAACTAAGTATTTAAGATGGTAGGTAAGACAACCTGTAGGGGGAAAGAAAAATTTTCTATTCTTGTGATTAGGGGCAATTAAGTTAAACACTTCTTGTGGCTAAGAAACAAAGCTCTGGTCAAGAAGATTAGAAATAATAGAAGCCAGAGGCAACCTTGAGGCTTGTGGTAAAACAAGTTGTTTGAACCAAACAGAGCTCTTGCAGGGAACCGGAGATGGAAACAAAAGTAGAAGAGTAAACTCTAAAAAAAAGTACCTTCTCATATAGTTGGACTAAAATCCTGCTTTTAATGCGGTCCAATTTACCTTTTCTTTTAGCCATATTATTTTATTGTGGGTTTTCATATTTCTGGTAACTAGGCAACTAACAATGGGGCTGACCTTGAGAAGTCAATTCTAGCTTTTGCTAAAGCAAACATACACCGCGAAAGAAAATTGTCACAACACTAACTTGGCTTAAAATATAAAGAGAAATATGAAGGTTGTTGAAATTACGTATCACATTAAATAGATTTTGCTACTAGAAATATATCCAATAATCTTCAGTAATTCAGAATGTATGGTTAGAAAGATCATGCGATGTTGAAAAATATTTATGTTTTTGTGTTACTGAATTATTGTCTGCCAGGTCAAATATGTCTATGGAAACATTCATGATATGTTAAGAAAGTACCATGACGTTTATGAGTTAGCAACAATAACTTTATTTATGGAGGACATTGAATGGTCAATTTTATACTTATATTTTGAAGAAACTGATCTGCATTTTATGAACTAGTCATGAAATAGAGATAATACCCTGCATATTGTAAGTAGCTCTGATAACTGTACTATATACCATTTATGATGGACATTAACTAGCATTGGCTGTTTCTTCCCTTCTTAAGCTACACAATGATGAACAGTATATGTAGATTGAATTTTCTTCTGCAATACTATAGGAATATATAAGCGCGGTGAAGTAAGAAATTTTTCTAAGATGGTTATGAATTATGATTCAAGGAATTTTGTTTCATTATTATTTTGTGTTATATTCATACTATTTCAATTGAATTCAGTGCATTTCGTTTTGGCCTGAAGATGGGCGTGCTTATGTGGCCCTTGGAAAGCTCTTTTCCAAGCAATCAAAGTACGCAGAAGCTAAATCAGTATACGAGAGAGGTTGCCAAGCTACACAAGGAGAAAATTCTTATATTTGGCAGGTCATTTACATATATTTTCTATCTTTAATATTTTTACTCTACATCAGCATTTCTTTGGGGCGAGACACATGTATTTTAGTGAATATTGTTTGACAACTAGGGAAGTGGCACTGGAACTATATAGTATTTGCATGTGCAAACCCTTGTTATTTTGCTTCTATAATGTTATGAGAAGGGAAATTTTCACTCTTTACAAATTTAGGAAGTACATGAAACAATAAAGTAATTGGTGTCAGACACTGGCAGCATATCCACTTATCAAACAATAGTTGATAACTGCAATCAATATGGATTGAGTTGGTATTTCCTGGTTGCTTTTACATTTCTGGCAGAAGATAACTGTCCTACGATTTTATTTCAACTTAAACAGACTTGTTCCCTGCTGACCAAGTCCTTGTTGTGTGTTATGTCATAATGTGAAATCACATGCAATGCATCTTTGAAGAGAACTGTTGGTATGTGATACTCATATATTTATCTAATAGTATTACTCAAGTTTAGTTATTATTATCAAGGTTCAAAATCTTGAGTCATACCAAAGTTTCGGTAAGGATACGTATGAGGATAGTATGAGGATATAACAACAAGAGTGGGATTACACTAACGATTGCTCTAAATCCATATTTTTTTACACTTGTCATGGATGACATTGTTATGGTGGATATGTAAAAGAGTAAATGCTAAACTCGAATATGGATAGGAAACATTAAAAGAAAAGTTTTAGGCTTAGTAGAGTAAAAATTGAATATATGAAATTTAATAGTATTAGACGTAGTATGGATATTGTTAGTATCATTTTTACAAAAGAATAGAAAGGTTAATAGGTATGTTCTACCTAAAATAAAAATAGGTTGGTTGACATAGAGGAGAACGTCAAGGTGTTCTTTGTAATTGTAAGGTACCTCTGAAGGTTAAAGGAAATTTTTTTAAAAATGACGGTTAGGCATGTTAATGAAGTTAAATGTTGAGCTAAGTAACAAGCATATAAGATGAGAGTTACATAGATGAAGATGTTAAGGTAGATGTATGGACATACGAGGATGAATTAGATAAGGAATAAAAACATTAAAGAGAAAGGTGAGGATGCCTATTGAAGGAAAACTCCGAGAGACGTATTTAAGATGCTATGAATATGTACTTAGACGACCAATAGATACACCAATCATGTGATATGAGACAATGATAAATATGCACATTAATTGAGGAAGAAGATTAAATAAGACTTGATTGTGATGATAAAATATGATAAAATTCCTTTAAATATAGATGAGGATATAGTAAATGATCGAGCCTAATGTAAGAGGATCAATGTAGTAGAGCCCACTTAGTGGGATAAAGGTTGTTGTTGTTGTATTGTTGTTCTATTAGGTTAACAAAATTGATATTAGTTATTACTTAATAAAATAATATTCTGAACTATCAATAAACTAGATGTTTATCTTTTAGATTATCGATTGATAATAAATCATATTTTACCAATATAGAATCAAATTTTAAAGTATATTAATAGATACCATACATTTATTAATGTAAAGTTATTCAATAATAATACATTTTTATACATGTTTTCCCAAAATAATTAATATCCTATATTATTGGGTTTAATTGATTTGATGATTATGAGGCAATATTGATGATGGTGGTACGACTCTATATTCTCTCAACCAATAGTATTGTCACTACATGAAGAAGTGATAGATGAGGTGCTTGGTTTACTTATTCATATATTACATGCAGTGAAAAGTTTTTCTGTTGATCTTGCAACAAAAGGTAGAGGTAGACTTGGTTGGCTAGATTGTGACTTTACCAAAATCAATTCAGTTTGACCTAATTTCAATCAATCAGCTCCTTTTGATTCATGAATTGATGAGCTTTCAGTCAATTTTATTTATTTTCTTGTCTTGTTAGTGCATTTCTAAGTAGTTTCTTTGAATATATATCTTCTTTAACTTCTCTATAAAAGATGACCAACTTCTAAGCAAAGATTGGATCAGTGGCTTCAATAGGACAATCTGTATCATTATCGGCTGATTTTGACAACAATGATATGACTTGATTCATCATCCTCATGAATTTGCTTAGGCATTTTGAGAGTTCAAAGGACATGTAGTTTATCAAAGCTTCGTTTATCTTTAATATTATATCAAGATACAGGTATGGCATCTTACTCATTTAGCATCTTTTTGACAGTGATGAATTGTTGTGCAATTCATGCTGAGCAGTATGCATAGCTGGCATGATCACACCTTTTTGTTTAAACAGTGTTGGGCTATGCTTGAAAGTAAGGCTGGAAATATCCGTAGGGCCAGGGAGCTTTTTGATGCCGCTACAGTAGCTGACAAGAAGCATGTTGCAGCTTGGCATGGATGGGCAGTACTAGAAATACAGCAAGGAAATATAAAAAAGGCAAGAAATCTTCTTGCAAAAGGACTTAAATACTGTGGTGGAAATGAGTACATTTACCAAAGTCTTGCGATCCTTGAAGCAAAAGGAAAGAGGTTTAAGAGGGCTAGGTACTTGTTCCAGCAAGCTACCAAATGCAACCCTAAAAGCTGTGCAAGTTGGCTTGTAAGACTTGCTTTTTCATCTATAAAATTTATTTTTTACTCTCAACTACTATTTCTTATGAATGAGAATTCATCAATTCCCATGTTCCTCTTAAATCAGGCATGGGCGCAGGTAGAAATGCAGCAGCAGAACAATTACACAGCTAGAAAGCTTTTTGAGGTGACAAATTTTTTTCCAGGTTATTCTTGTGGTCTTAATGTAATCAATCAATCCTATCCTTTTTCAAGGCGTGCATTCTATCTTTTATATGAAGAACTTGAGGACCAAACAAGGGGACTTACACGAGTGGCACAGTCAGACTTGGGCTAGCAGTATGGGTGTCGAAATGCTCACAAAGTTTAACATTAAGCATGAATTAGTCGCATAAGTATGAAATTGCTAGTGCATTTCTATGCATAGTTTGATGTGGGTGTAGATAGGATGTAGCACATTGCATAAAGTACTATAATCTATTTCTTACATTTCCAAAGTCTCTATGGTTCATCTAAGGGTTTTACCTCCCCATCATCTTGGAGTTCAAAAGTAGGCTACCTCATTTTTAGGGCCATGCCTAGGTTCTAACTCCAATGAGAACATTTTAATGCTAGTGACCGATATCACAACACTTAAAGTATTGTATGATAGGGTGAAAGTATTGAATGACTGAATTAGGGTTGTTAATCTCCTAGAGGTCTATGTGCTAATTTTTGCTCACTAGATAATAGATTAAAGACGATTCAAACTAGTTGATTTCACAATTTTAGTGATACCCTATAAAGAGGTGCATTATTGGCTGAGGAGCTTGGTTGTAGCAGGTCTCTTCTATCGAAGTTGGGGAAACAACTTGACTTACCATTGTCCATTAATGAAGTGGATAAGGATTTCCCTACAGTCTAATGTGTGGTTGCAATGTATATTCAAAACCTCAAACTTGTTTTCATATTCAATTACACTTGGGGATGATTGTTTTAGGTTCATCCCTATGATATCCTATTGATTTTTGAAGTGCGTCAAAATGTACTTTTCCATCAACTTTCATTTCATGTCATTTCTATCCAATATATAATGGGCTTGGCCCGATTGCGACATAGTGATCTTGAATATCTTGATAGTACTTCTTCGCTGAATAATTTATTTACAATTTGCAACTTGCATTCGTTCTTTCTCAGTCATGTTGTACCAACTAAACTAATTGTCTATTTTAATAACCTAATCAAGAAATACATTTGGGTTTTTACTTTTAGATTGACTTCAAGGTTGACCAAGTCACTAGTATTTGATTTGTGTACTGGGTTAAGTTGATATTAGTGTCAATAAAAGCAATCTTCTTCTTACAGAGTAGGGTAATAGAGTAATGATCACAATGGATGTTGTGTTTAGGTGAACATTTTGGGCTGCTAGCTCAAAATCCTTATCCTTCCCGTTTAGGTTATCCACTCCGTACAACCACTTTGTCGAAAGGTTTTAAGCTCAACTTCCAGCTCTAAGTATCTAGTTGTCTGATAGTGGAATACCTTCTTATGATCAATGTGAAGGATTGACAAGTATTGAAGATTATAAAATTAAGTAGCATATTAAATTAAGAAAACAAGCCGAACTTAAAGGATATAGGATAATAGTACTATTCTTATAATTAGGGATTGGGGAAAAAGTCATGTTTAGGTGGTTCTTATAATAGTACTAAACCACAAAAAGTAACTAAACTAGCTAAATTAGAATAAAGGTATTTTTAATAAAATAAGGAATTTACCAAGTTGAGGTGAGCCTCTCCGTTGCAAAGTGTGCACCACATAGTATTTGAATGAGCCCGATCGTAGAAATCCACCCTGAGTGAGGATCTGAGTTTATTTGTTTTTGATTTTTTTTTAATATATGGATTAATTTATGAATTTTTAATGAGATTAATCAAATTAGATCCTAAGTTGGGATTCAACCTTCACCCACGGTGATAAGTTATCACATAGCATTGATTTGCAAAATTGGCTTTGAGCAACTGATATGAGGAGCAATGATGCAGGAACGATGACATTGGATGCGGCGGTGGCACTTGGGTGTGATGCAGGTGGTGTTGCTTTTTTTGGTGCGAAGATGTTGTGGTTTGGGGGCAGGTGGAAGTGAGAATGTGGACAACGATAGGAGCAAGCTTTTCATCTCTTGGTCGGAGGCGATTGCATGGTGGTGATTAGCAAATGAATGACACTTGTATACATTGAAGAAGTGCAATATAGACTTATTGTTGCTGCTTGGATGTTGGTTCAAGGTTGGTACTAGGAGATTGGGCAACATTTGTGAGCTGATGGTTGTGAGGATTGACGATGGTAATGAGAATCAAGGATTTGGGAGAAGTGGTCCAAAATCTTATGGTGGGAGCTCATGTGTGGGAGAGTTTCGCAAATTGTAGGAGATGCCAGAGAATTTAATACTGAATTAGAAATTTGGTTCTAATACCTATTGATGTAGCACCAAGAACAATTCAACTCATTTGCCCCCACGGGCGTAGCTTAGTTGGTAGTAGATTTGCATCACAAGAACAATTCAACTCATTGAATGAGAAAGATAAATCAATACAAGAAATCATAACTCTTATATAAATCCATAATGTGGGCATTTCTTTGTAAAAATAGGATTTGGCTGTTCCAAAAAAACTCTTTCCAATCTCCAAATAAATCTATTTTTTTAAGTGTAAAATAATAGAATTTCTAAATTGTAAAACGTCATTCCTCAAGTCCAAACTCCTGTCCCACAAACCAACTTGCCTTGTCAATATCCTGACCTTGCTATGTTCTACTGACTTTGCGACCTTATTTACATTTTTTCTTACTGATTAATTGTGAGATGCGGTTGGAGGAGATTGTCGTTTGGTATGTTCTTTGTCTATCCACTCTAGTTTTTTTTTACCAATGATATTAAATGAGACAGCGCCGATACACTAGTGTTCTGATTGACATAGGTATGCTACAGAAGGATAGTAGGTGTTGCAGGCAGAACAAAAAAAAATGCTTGTGCCAACATGATGTTAATTTCAATAAACCTGTGGAATGGTAAGTTTTATTTGTGACGATTGAAGTGACACCTTTGATCCTTGGTTTGGAAACAAAAAAATTAGGAAATTATAAACTAGACAAGGCCTTCTGTATATCTAATGCGCTCATGGAAGAGTGGATAGTTGTCAGGGATTGAACATTAGTTCAGAAAACTATTTGCTTATTACTACGTTTTTAACTACAATGACAACAATCAATAAGGGAACAGTCAATACAAATTTTGTCGATCAACAACTATTTGCTTATCACTAGGTGGGGTTGGTTATATAGATGTTTCTATGTCGTTAGGCTCTATCTCCTATTTATCATCATCTATATTTAAATAAATTTTATCATGTTTTATCTTGCTAATCAATTTTTTTAGGCTTCCTTTTCCTTGTTTAATGTGCGTATTTGTGATAGTTTTATATCGCTTAATTGGTGCAATTATTGGTTGTCTAAGACTCTAAGTATATGTCTATACCGTCTTAGACATGTCTGAGTTTCCCCTCAATAGGTGCAACCCCAACTCTCTCTAATGTTCTCATTTCTTATCCTATTCATCCTCGTATGTCCGTATATTCACCTTAGCATCCTCATCTCTGCAACTCCTATCTTCTGTTTGTGTTAGGCATGATTAAAAAATTAGTCCAGGCTTAATTCTATATTTTCATTTATTCTAAGTCTTATTATTGTAATTATTCTAATATGACCTTGGTCTATCATAGACCAAGTTATGTATCAGGATTGATTCTTTTTGATACTGGAGAATAATGCAATAGACAAGAGAGTTTGTTTAGAATTTTAGGTTATAATTGTTTTACAAGGTGGTTAAATTTTACTAGTTATTAGGAAGCTATCTAGTCTCTTAGTGTGTTTAGGAGAAAGCCTTTTTTCCATTTTATAAAAGAGGATTTTCACCCTTCATGTACACATTTTTTTTTTACTTCAATGAAGTTTCTCTTTGAGAGATTTTTCTCTGAGATTGGATTCTGATGCTGCATCACATCCACTCCATCAATCCATGCTACATGAAGAAGTCATTCAAATACTCATTTTCTTCGGTTAAGAACTGATTTAAATAAAAATCTAATTATTAACATGGAGGAATTGATACCTCCTCACAAAAAGTAGTTTTTTTTATCCCAATCTCTTCTCACGGTGCAAATTCCAACTACCGGCTTGGTTTATGAATAACTGCTAGAGATTTGTATTCCTTTTAATATTGATAGTTATGCTTAGCGGCTAGAATGTTTGTTATTTCTCATGCATTCAGCCTTCTTGGCTAAGAGTTTTACACAAGTGGATATGCTTTGGTTGCATTGATCCATTTTGGCTGATTTACAGGAAGCTGTACAGGCCAGTCCCAAGAACAGGTTTGCATGGCATATCTGGGCGCTCTTTGAGGTTAATCAAGGCAACATTGACAGAGGAAGGAAGCTTCTGAAGATTGGCCATGCTGTAAACCCAAGGGATCCTGTCATCCTTCAGTCCTTAGCCTTGCTAGAATATAAGCATTCATCCACCGACCTTGCTCGTTCATTGTTTAGAAAAGCATCTGCACTTGACCCAAGGCACCAACCTGTCTGGGTGGTAAGATTGTCTCATTCTATGCTTAGATAACAAACAAATACCTCTTTGATAAGCCTTAATACTTTATAGTAGACACATGTCGGTAATTAATCTTATAAAATGGTATAGAACTAGTGTTTTTGTAAAGATATAAAATTGGTTAAGGTTTCTAAAATATCTTTCTACAATGTTTATAATGTAAAGAACTAGTTTAAATGATTTGCGAGTTAGTTAATTACATAAACAGATGAACCATGTCAATTGAGTCATGTCAACAACCACTGTATTCTCACTTGCATCTATAATTCATGTTTCTGAGGGTTACTAATGTTGCCAGACTTACTCTTTTGTAGACTATTTTTGTCCTCCTTCACTTCATCTACAATTCATGTTGAGAGTGTGTAATATTGCCAGACCTAATATTTTTCATACTGCTGTTCGTTTCTAGAATAAGGATGATGCTCTGGTTTTTTTTTTTCTTTTTCTAAATACAGTAAGTCTATTTTATATGTATTTTTCTATCCATGTCCTGACATAAATACATAATTGTGTATTCCCCATCGGTAGTAATTAAATTTACTAACTCTTTGTGACAGAGTGATGCCAATAATGTTCTTTGGGGTTAGATTAAGATATTGACCCGTATTGCCTGATGCGGGCGGTTTTTACCGTTCCGACACGGGATTGACACTGGAAGTGTGTCGATATTCATGTGCCACAACCGCTGACTGTATTGCATGTGATTCCCAATGAACCATCGTGAACAACATGAAAAGAAAAGAGATGCGAACAAAAGGAATCGACGAGGAGGAGAAGTGGTCAAGGGTTTATAAAAAGGAGAAGAAAAAGATTTCTTACCTCATCGACGGTAGTGAGGAGAAGAAGACGAGCAAGCGGTAGCAGCGCGGAGCCTCAAAGGTAATGGGATTTAGGAGGGGATTGAGAGGCGATCGTACTAATGAAGGAGAGTGTTAGCACAATGGTAAAGTTGTTGCCATGTGATCTTGAGGTTATTACTAGTTCGAGTCG
>JBBPFQ010000084.1:7329070-7343850 GCA_037974815.1 Kaempferia elegans
GAGAACTTCTTGATGGCTACAAAGGATGAAAATGCAATGCTAAAGGCTACTGATTTTGGGCTCTCAGTTTTCATTGAGGAAGGTAATCTTCATCATTCTTTATTCTTGCATAAATTGCAAAATTGCAAGTAATGCAAATGGGATGGTTTATTAATTCTTACTTTAGGTTTTATGTTTGTCATCATCAATAACAACTTACTTGTTTAGCCCACATCTCGTAGTTCAATCATATGGTCAGCTTCTTGTTGTTTTAGCTTATACATACTTGAAGTTTAAAATTTTTGTCAGACAGATTATCTAGTAGATTAAAAGTTGAGCTGTATAGAACTATTTCACTGTGGTATTGGAATTCTTTATGTTACTCATTAAACATTAGAACATTTACTGGTTTATTATTGTTCACAACTACCATTGCGTTCATGGTATGGGTGCTTAAAAATCATCTCTACTAATCAGTTCACTATCTCAGCATTCTTGTAATTAGTCTGTTGATTTTTTTATCATCATACATACATCTAAGAAAGAAACTATTCTAATGGCTACAGTTCTGATCCCTGCAAAAACTATGTCAATTAAATGAATAATGGATATAAACTAAAAAATAAAATAGAAATCGATGTCATCTTAATTAATTTTAGACAAAATGGTTTTTTGTAAGTATAGTACTATAATTATATCAAATGTTGGCTGCAATTGTCTTTATATTCTTGAATTAAGAGATGCAAGAGGGAGCAGTCACACTTGAAGTTATTAATTGAAGGGCAAAAATCAAAAGAGAAACCCTTATTATTGTTTTCATTAAAAGGATGTCCCTTTAAAAAAAAGTCGGAACAATGCCTTAGCATATTTTGCATTATATTTATTCCAATGTTATTGTAGCAGCTACACTGCAGCTACAGTGTAGCTGTGTTAAAGTACCTGCTATGATATAGAGCAAATTGCTCCAATTTGATCAAAATTACTATACATGCAGCATTGTTATATCAAAATATTTTTTTATCAATTTGATCAAAATTACTTCAAAAATATTGAAGTAGCTGTGACCATAGTTTAAATTTAAATTTGATCAAAAAACTATACATGCAGCATTGACAATAACAAAGAAAAAAAAGAATTGATAAGTGGACAATTTTTAAAAATTTGTAAAAAATTATGCACAATTCAAATAGAACATTACTGAGAGAAATCATTTGCTGATGAGTATATATCTGGAATCGATCTGTAGATGCCACTTAGATATGGTCAATCAGGTTTGGAATGATAGTGGGAAGTGCAGAGACTTATTTGACTACTCATTTGTTGATGATGTTTTTAGTATTTATCCAGACTATTGGGATGTAATGTAGTGCAGGCTGTGAACAAAGAGAAGGCTAATTCATGGTCTTCGACCTAAATGCTGGAAAAGTAAATGCTAACATGAGTTTCAAATTTTTATAGGTATTACTTTCTTTGTAGGCAACTAGTGCAAAGTTTAAATTGTTGGGATGAGGATCAATGAGAGACACAAGTGGGTTAAAAGATAGACCAAACATATTCATGGTAGTGACAAATTGTGTATCTTTGCTGAGAAGACAGGTGAAAGAAAACTTTTAAAATATGCATAAATATCTAATGGGGTTCTATAGATGCTTGGTTTAGTCGAGTCAAAGTCCACATGGGAGTAGGAAAAAAAAAAACTCTTTAGTTGGTTTCCCTGTAGGAAAGATAGCTTCATAGTGGAGAGAGCAAGACATTATTGGACCTTAGCTCTACTATCTTTCAAAAGAATTATTATTATTATTATTATTTTTTGGTAATCCACGTGTCTAGTTTTTTGAACCCTCTAATCCATGTGACCGGCCCGGCCGAACAGAAGTTTTTCTCCAATCTTCAGGGTAAATAAGAAAGTGCTCATGGAGGCCCATCCAAACGGCCAACGTTCTGAGAGTTGTCATCCCACTGGAGAAAAATTCCTACAATGTGTCACAACTGAAATTTGACCCTTAGATGCTTGGTTAGTCAATAGGAGAAGACTTGATTGGTCCTTTCAATTGAACAAATGTCACGAACCTAGAATCGTGCTACCTCATATTGTACATTGGTGGAGAAAATGTGATGAACCAAACAAAGTGCTCTATGTTAAACGTCCATTAGTGGTGCAGATGTCACCAACCTACTATTTTGCATCTTATATCTAACTTGTGAGAAGGCCGTCAATTTAAACTACACTAAATGGTTTTCATTTACTTTGATGTTGTATTCATGCAGTTGCGATATTCAACATATTTATGGGTTTAAATCAGCTTTAGTTGAATAGTCTGATGATTATGCTGTGAAATTGTTGTTAATTTATATTTCTGACATAATCTTGGATTTTCTCCAGGGAAAACATTGAGGGACATAGTGGGAAGTGCATACTATGTTGCTCCTGAAGTTCTAAAGCGTAGCTATGGCAAAGAGGCAGATATTTGGAGCGCTGGAGTTATATTATATATTCTTCTGAGTGGCGTGCCGCCATTTTGGGCTGGTAAGTGTATAATGTGAGGATGCCTGACAATTTCCAAGCATTTTCATTTGATCTCTGTTAAGTTTGTTTATTGTCTTTTTGCTGAATTGCAGAAACTGATAAGGCAATATTTGCTACCATCCTACGAGGGCATATTGACTTTGAAAGTGACCCTTGGCCATCAATATCATACAGGGCTAAAGATCTTGTGAGGAGAATGCTGACACAGGACCCTAAGAAAAGAATAACTGCAGCAGAAATCCTTGGTTTGTTTATTATTTATAATCCACTGATTTACAACCATTATATACCAGTATTTGTAAATGTTGTTACTGATTTTTCAGAACATCCATGGCTCAGAGATGGAGAGGCATCAGATAAACCTATTGACAGTGCGGTTCTCACAAGGATGAAACAATTCAGAGCAATGAACAAGCTCAAGAAGTTGGCATTAAAAGTTGGTCATTAAAGAAATTCTTGTCAAATTAAAGTTTCAATTTTGAGTACTGATGTAAGCTTAAACAATTTTAGGTCATAGCTGAAAGTCTTTCTGAAGATGAGATCAAAGGGCTGAAACAAATGTTTGCTAATATGGACACTGATAACAGTGGCACTATAACATATGAAGAACTGAAAAGTGGGTTAGCTCGGCTTGGTTCGAAGCTATCTGAAGCTGAAGTTAAGCAGCTCATGGATGCTGTAAGACAATACTAAATTCACACACAAGTTTCAAGTTACCATTTACTTTTTTTCAATGCATTTGTTCATCTTACTTTGTGGATTTCATTCAGGCTGATGTGGATGGAAATGGTTCTATTGATTACATTGAGTTCATAACCGCAACAATGCACAGACACAAACTAGAAAGAGATGAACATTTGTACAGAGCTTTTCAGTATTTCGATAAAGACAGCAGTGGGTGAGTCTTTTGCTCCTTCCTAATCCTAACTATTAACGATTAACATTGATCTAGAGTAACAGCTCACCATCTGCTCTTGTTGTTGATTAACAACAGGTTTATCACTAGAGATGAGTTGGAATCGGCCATGCAGGAGCATGGAATGGGTGACCTTGCAACCATTAAAGAAATTATATTGGAAGTTGACAGTGACAACGTAAATCCTCCTTTCGTCTAGATAATGATTTAGATTATATTGCACACAAATGATGGTTACTTTCGTGCAGGATGGAAGAATCAACTACGAAGAGTTCTGTGCAATGATGAGAGGTGGAATTCAGCAGCAAGGAAAACTCTTTTAGTTTGTGTTTGTGATACGGTATTTGTGCAATAGTTTGAAGATTGCACTTGAGAGGTTTATAAAGGGCATGCAGATAAAATTATTGTAAACTTTAATAATTGTCAAGCCATCCAATGCCCACTGATCTGTGTACTATGAATCTTGTATTGTTGGAGTATTGTAAAATGCTTAAATTATATGGAATTCTAGTTTCATTTTTAGGTATATCATTCTGATGTCATGTTGCAGACGAGTTAAAGTCTAAATAAAAATAAAATAAAATGACTAACATTCAAAAGAGATATAAAGTCTAGGTATAATAGAAACATTATTTATTAATTAGGGTCTATTTACATGTTGGAAAGGAATAGGAGAGAACATATTATGAAGGCCCTTTATCTCATAAAATTAAATATTATTAAAAAATTAAGGGGGCTCCTATTGCATGCGATAGTTATGATATAGAAAGTTGTCACATGAAGTCTTGAGATCAAAACTCAGTATGTCTGAACATATATTTCCCCTATGTCTTGACCATTTATACTAATAACTAGTAATCACCCGTAATTTTACCTCTTCCGTATTGGCCTAGAGACAGATTAATGAAGGTGATGGCTAGTATCTTTTCTGTGTTGGTCTAAAAACGAATTAGCTAGTATCTTCTCTTTATATATTAATGTTTTTTTGTTGTATACTATCTTGATTATATACATAAAAAGAGAAAAGTAAAACCGACAGGTTATTCATTCCCCTTCTAGCCTCAACTCTTGATCCAACACAATGGACTTCAATGGATGCTTATTTGATGCCAAGGAACCTTGAGGTGGGCACATTGGAAGATCCTTTTCCGCAATAGAATTGAATGATGTCGAGTACATAGATGTTGAAAAGCAAGAAAAGTAACCAAAGGAAAGGGGTCGCATTTATAGCCCTAAAAGAAGAAAACTCATAGTCGTCGTCATCGTCATCAAAAAGTGATGAGTAAGCATAAGTACTCACGTTGTGAAAAAGACGCTCAAAAGGAATAGGAACTTGATTAGAAGTGAGATCAAAACGATACTCAAGGGCAAAAAAGTAAGAAAAAAGAAGTGCTTAAATGCTTTACATATGACCAATAAGGGTACATAGAGGCAATTGCCTAAAATTGAAGAAAGATAAAGAAAAGAGAAAGAAGTACTATTGGAGAAGAAGAAGAAACACCTTTCTTTACGACCAAAGGAGCATCATATATCAACATCTAAAGAAAAACATAAGCAAAAACCAAGAAGCAAAAATGTAGCACTTGGCACTACAGATGGTGTCTCTTCAAGTGACAAAGGTGGTTCTAGCACAAATTAAGGTGGAGCATTGCACAACACCAATAAAGAGGTCAACTCTCCTCTTGTTGATAAATTATTAAACACAAAACCTTTAGAAAAGGCTAAATGAAAAATAAGCATTTAAAGAAATTAGTTTAAAATATCCAATCAACTAAAATGGTCCAATCAATTTGGGAGCCCATTGCATCATTCAGTTGGGTGTTTGGTCAACTCAACATGAGTCGAATAAACCAAAGTTCCTAATGATATACTTACATAGAAATCAGCTAATGATATACTTACATAGATTTTTTTTTCATGCATTTAATTTTTTGAACATTTGAGGGTCTTCTTTAGATGCATTAGAGGCATGCAACCACTCAATAAGGTACAATGTCTTCCTGTAGAACATCTTCTGATACGACCACCTGAAGTTAATTGTAGATAATTTCTTTAGTTTCCCTTTAATAAGAATAGAACCTACAATAGTCATGACCGTAAACATCATCTTAAAATTATTAAAGGGAATTTGTAAAAATAGATTCAAGTGGTTTCACTGCTTTGGGTCCAATCAATCCCCTCGTCGAAAAGTCAGTGGTTTGAATCAGTGGGGCACTAGTATGGATGTGTGAATTGTGTCCCTTTAAAATTCTCAACACATCCCTTCTAATTATCAAGGAAGTTGGATTCACTCACCCCTTTTCGATGGCTGCCACCAATTCTATTGTCAACCAACGAAACACCCCTTAAGTATGGTAGACTTACATCTTTTGAGATCGTCATTAGCAACTTAATATTATAGATCATTGAATCACCCCTTTGGATGTCAACACTCCCTTTTCGGATAGGTTTATCCCTTCTGATAAAAGGCTTATGGTTTAAGGCAAGGGTTGGACCCTTCTCTTTAAGATATTATTATTTGTCCATGTGCTTACTATTTCTTGACTAGCATCTCCTAATATATAACGACCTTCGACTCAAAATAGAAGCACTCAATTTTGAGTCCTGAAAAACTTTCAAAGCTTTTCAACTCTTTTGAAGAGAAGAGAAGAAGAGCTAAAGAAAAGAGAATCCAACTTCATCTGAAATGATCCAAGGCAAAGGAGTGAAGATTTATTTTTAAAGGTGAAGAGAGGCCCCATAATGGCAGAAAAGCATTTTTAGAGTCCTTTTTGTTAAAAAAAAATGTCATTAATAGGGATGCATAGGACATAAGGTATTGTTCTACTTTGTTCCACTAAACACTTGAACAATGTCCATTATTCTCCTTCTCTTGTGGCATTGGTTTCCATTGTCTCAAGATAACATCCCTTGTTTGTCTGATGGGGACATGGATCACAAGTGCATGTGCAAGATTTAAGAGGTCGCCTGCATATCATTGCTTTCAAAACACAAGTATAATATGGAGGATTGGGTATGCAAGGGCAACACATAGTAGTCAAGGTTTATGCAATGTCTATTGAGTGTGTGCATGCAGTGCTAAAACCAAGGCATGCCTTTATGGGCAACCTTAACTCGCCAACAGGATGATAAATCTTATTGGCACCAAAGTTCCGCATTTTTGCATTACGTAGGCATGCTCAAAAAGTTCAAAAAGTTAGCTCCAATTAATCATTAATTGAAATTAAATTTGATGTATTGTTTCATCTCCATTTATCGCCCCTTTTTAAGGATTTGGTCTCATGAGAATTAAAACTTACGCATACTCGAATTAGTATTCATGTCTATGGACCACACTTTTCAACCTAATGCTTTTGTTTTGTCTGATCAAATCAGACCAACCTTTATCACTCGAATAGCATAGGGCATTAATTTTTCATTCACTAGAAAATTGATTTACAATAGTGTACTCCCAAAATAGTCGGTCCATGCCCCTATTTGAACAAGTTATTTCTCAATTACTCGACCATCAGACGACGTCATCTTTCATCCCTAATTCTTTACTTATATGGCTTTGGTCTATTTGGTTCACAAAATTAATCTACTATTCACCCAAATGTGCAGAAGGAAGCTGTTTTTCACAGATTGAAACATTTTTTCTAGGATTGGCTTTTTTTGTCCCAACCCAAACTGCTCTCAGTGCAGCCTGGAGCATCGAGATCTGCATTATATATTGTCAAGGATCTACACAAATGAAGTGTATAATTTGCTTGCTTCCTTGTTATTTACATCCTATATTGCTGCAGTTTTGTAATCAGTATGGATTAACTTTCAACCAGTCTGATTCTAGCTATATCTCCTAGATAGTTTCTTCTCATTTTCTTGGCACTCATGTTCTAGACTCTCTAAATTATTTACAAAAACCTAAAGTGCCAATCCTCAACCAACTTTTACTAGTCAAGAGAACAATAATGGGTGCACCCATAAATAGTATAGTCGCTGCTATACACGATTACTTCTTGATTCATCATTGACGTTGAGTGAGCACATAAAGAAGTATAGAGTATGAATAGGGCCATAAGAATTTATGGGAACAGGACAAGACAACAGACAAAACTTATGCATCCTAACCAATTTTTTCTCATAGAGAGATAGTCACCATGAAAAAAAGCCAATGTGGCAACGTCCACCTAATTCCGAAAGTCCCGAAGCCCTGACCCCATCTTGAATTTGCATATGTCTAATGCAACACAAAGATAGAGTTAATTGTGTAAATGCTAGCCAAGTCAAAATAAAGGAATTTAATAGACAGCAATACCATCGTGTAACAAGATAGAGAATTGACATCAAGAAGATTGATGCCAAAAGACTCAGGATCATGACTAGAAAACTTCACCTACATACTCATATTCGTGTTCCCGGATGCTTGAGGAAAATGTTCCACAAAGATTGAACATGTGAAACCATCTTTATTATTAACAAAAAACATATGCCATTTCACACTATCAACTAAGTTTCCCAGGTTAAACTTTCAATGTGCCTACCATACTAAGTCTCCCCCTATTGATCAGTAAGCTTGGTTTACTCATTAGACCTGAAGTTGATGTGTTAGAATGGACCTAATAGGCACAGGGACCATCCACAAGAAACAAAAGTGTGGCCATCATTTTGACTCCCAATACAATCCCCACAAATTCTTTCAAGTCAACCAATCATAGAAGCAATGCATAGAGAAAGATAATGAATGAGATCGAAGAAGTGAAAGAGCAATTATTATCAACAATCCGATCAAGAGAAGCAAATCGGTGCTCTGTGGGAGGAGATGAGTTGTCTCGATTGCGCACCTGATTTGTTCAAAGGAGATGGTATTATCCTCTCTGTTCGACCGAAGTCCCCGTTCCCGCCGCGTACAGCCTCCTCAACCTGTCGACCACAGGGAGAAATCCTGCGCGAAGAGGCGCCACCGACGCCACTCGCAGGTGCTCCGCATTGCCCCTCCTCGACGGGTTCAGCGTCATCCGCAGCATCTCCCCTCGTAGAAGGTCACCGGCCATCTCCATGGCTGAGGGTTGCGCCCCCAAGAAGGCAGCCCACTCGTCGGCGGAGCAGCCGATGAGGACCCTCGCGGCCCGGTCGAAGAACACGACCACTAAAACCCTGTCGGCAGTGCCGACGGAGACGAGGATACGATACAGGCGCTTGGAGCCGGGGTTAGGAGTCCGGCGGCCGCAGAAGCGGCACTCGGTGTCGGAATCGGGGAGGGTTCGCTCGCAGATGGAGCAAACACGGTAGAAGAAGGAGCGAGTGTCGACGGCCACGACTGAGCAATAGGGAGGAGTCCACGGCTTATCCGCCGCCGGCGCCGCTGCATAAGAGGATGCCATGGGACCTTCGTGCCTTGTGCCTGTCCGGAGGAAAGTTTTAGACCCGATTATAGTAAATAGGTATTTTTGAATATCGGTATGGAAGTGGATGTGGTAAAATCCTACCTATGTTTTACCCGATACCCAATATACATCCGACGTGGATGATCTGACATACACAGTAAAATTAAATTTTTTTAATCTTTCTCTCACTCACTCATCTGCATGCAACAAATTTTTCTCTTTCATATTAAATTAAAATAAAATTCATTCTCTCATGATTGCATACAATTGTAACAAAATTCTTTCTTCTGTCTCCTATGATTGCATGTAGTTAAACAACTACTTTAAAGTAGCCGCCACAACTTGTGGCAGCAACTCCGCCTCGGGGGAAAAAACATAGTTTGTCTCTTTATCTTGTCACCACTACGTATCTTATCTTCTTTTCTATGAGAAATGTTCACCTAATCGAAGGAGCGCGAGATGAGGAAAAGCATACAAGTACATTAAAATAATTTTTTTTTAAAAAAAAGAGAATGGTAAGTAGTTATAGGATGATGGGTAGGGTATGGATACCTGATCCTCCTACGGGTATGGGGATGAGTATGAAAGTTGAATACCCGATGGGTATGGGGATGAGTATGGGTATGGATATAATAAATGGGGATAGGTACGGAGGATATAAAATCCTACCCAAATCCTACCCATTATCATCCTGCTTACTTGTTGTTGAAGATGTGGCCCTTCGTTTTTGTTAAGTGAATATTGAAATCGTGGGAGCGAGCTTCCTTTTTAACAAGCAAGAGAGCCCTGGTCCGGCGTCCCATGTTCGTCGCCTTCCGCCATGGACGACGCCACCTTCAATGAAGCGCATCAGCAGCATCGCCTCCTCCAATACCAGCCGATCCAACCCTACGAGCCCGCACAGCCGATCTTCCACGCTGCGCACAGCGCCTACCACCAGCAGCAGCACTACCCCTATGACCACCAGCCCTCCGATTACCCCTACCGCCCCTACCACTCCATACCTCCGCAGCCGCCTGGTGCAGTCCCCGCCACCCTCGCCGGGGCCTCTCAGATCCACGCCCCCACGGCCCTGCACGGGGATCTCCGCCTGGCAGCGCCGCAGACGCATTACGGAATCCCAGAGCCATCCTCCTTCGGTTTATCCATGCCTATTGGGATGAATCACCTGACGTCTCAAGTGCCGGCGGCGTGGACATTTGGCACGCTCGATCGGGCTGCGGTGGCGATCCCACACCCGCGGGTATGCTTGTTTCCCTAATCGCCCAAAGCTCTCCTATTTATTTCTTCCTCTTTTCTTTGTGCTGCTTTTGCCTAACCATTTCAAAAATTTTGCTTCTTTTTTATGGCTCATTTTGTGTTTGTTTAGGTGTTGAGATTTGATAAATTTTAGCACCAATTAGGATGCCTTCCCTCACAAAAATAAATTCAGCTTATTCTTTGCGTTCCAAAACTTGATTAAACTTCTGCTAACCTTGTTATTTGTTGCATACAGTAGCCGATGCTATCAGATGCTATTTCCCCGTAGAAATACTAGGGTTTCAGTTTAAGCGATTCAGTAAATGCGTTTTCCTTTTATTTTGTTTCATGAAAAATGTTGACAAAGTGTGTATGAATAACCAGAGCATATGCAAATCCCAATCACCGAATATTTTTAAGTTTAAAATTAGGTAATGAACTAATTTATTTTATTGGATATCTTGTTTTTAAGACTTTTTTTTCTATTTATTATAGCATCATTCTCCTAGAAGAACTTGGGCCGTCAAGTGAGGAGGCTAAACTATCATGATCAGGTTTTGTGTATTCAATACACGATTTAAGATCCTGTGCTAGGTTGGGTGACATAGTAGAAATTTACCACTTAAGTAAATTTTGTAAATTGGATATTGATTGACACTAGTAATCTATCATATGCTATTCAGTGATGATCGTTCGGAACGATTTGTTCCAATGAGTTTTATAGCGTGTTGACATTTAGACATGCTTTGCCATGCTTTGCCATGCTTCAACAAACTGAATACCAATACTCTTTATTTTTTTTAATCTTATTTCTTATAATTGCTATTGCTTTACTTGTAAATGAAAATAAATTATGTAGAAGAAGATTATATTAGTAAAAATTTGGATGAATATTCATCTTGACATGCATTGAAGTAAAAAATAAGTAAAAATCAATTTTATTTTATTCTTTTTAATTTAACTATCTAATTGATATAATCTTTTTAAATGTAAAAAAAAATTAAATGAAAAATATTAAATGACTAAAATTCATTTGAATTTATCTCAGCTCATTTTAACTAATAGAAGGTTTGGTTTGATGTAGTACAAAAGAATTTAATTTAAAGGACTATCTTATTGCTATATTCTTACTAAGGAATGCAATCAGGTGTAGGTCTTAACTTAGGATGCCTCCTATTGCTACATGGTGCATTGCCGGTAATTTCGAACTATTGAAAGAGGTTGGATACCAAAGACAAGGCCATTAGTTATATTTCCTTAAAGTTGATAGAAGCATGCTAAGATTGTTGAACTTACTTTGAAATAAATCAAATAATATGTAATATGCCTTGAAAGTCTTATGCAAGTGCTAGCAACAAGTATAACAAACATGGAAACTTGAGTTTCTTGAATGGACTTGTATTCAAGTCAATTCTTGATGTTAATTTTTTGAAAGTCTATGAAACATACCTTTATTAGACATTAAAATAGACACAAACATGAGGAAGGATATCTAGGGTTGTGAAAAAAAGAATATTTTTGAGATCGCCAGGTAAGAAGGACTAATTATAATTGCTTCAAGTAAGGATATATTTTATTATCAAAGTAGACTACCAAGATCTATGAAGGGTCACAAAACTCGATTTATCACACATGAATGTTGTAGGGTATTTGAAAGGTTGAAGAGTATGACCAATCTTTTGTACAACTAATCCTATGTTGTAAAAGTAATATTTCATTCATCACCAATTCTTCCATTCAACTAATCCAGCTGCATGATTGTCATTTTCACAACTCATCCTATCTTGTAAAAGTTATCTTCCATTCATTATCAGTTTTGACTCGTTGAGACTCTTCAACAATTTTGGAGGAATTTATTATGATCCTTCTACAATGTCTAGCTTGCCATCAGGTTTAGATTTGAGAAGTTGGTACTTGGTTGTGATATTGTTAATGTCGTGACGGGGACTCATGTACTTGTAAGTCATATATTTTAGAACCGACAACCATGGGTTTATATGATAATGTGGGAGGTTTAGAGAGTTATGGAGGCGGATTAGAGGCTTCACATGCGACAGTAGATGTCCACATATCGGCGGATGATGCGAGTTTTTGGGAGGTATTACCATGGGAGTGGGATGTTGACAAAGATCTGTCATCTTGCCTTGTCTTCTATGATACATTATGTATGGAAGGCTAGAAATAGTAGTTTCTTTGGTGAGGGACAATTAGATAGTGAGAAATTTTTTAGAAGTGTGCAAATTCATATATATCGGTCTTTGGCAGTATACTCGGATCTGACACTCTGTCGGATAAGTAGCTCCTAAAGGCGTAATTCTTATACTCCTGATTTGTGCTATACTATTTTACTTTTCAAAAAAAAAATGTAGGAGGTTAGTTCATAAAGGATTCAAGTCATTGGACAATTCTGCTGGACTCAAATCTTGAATCTCCTTTAAAAATTTTTTAGCTCATGGCAACTATTAGTGTTTATGTTTTTCTCCTAGTGATACCAAGAGTAAGGCTAACATCACCTATATCTCTTCTTGAACTGGGACTGTGTAAGGAGATGGAGGGATTTGTTTCATTGGTTGACTTCATTTATAACTCTTCTTGAATTGGGACTGAGTAAGCAGATGAAGGAATTCGTTTTAGTAGCTGAATTGACATTATCTGTGTTTGTGGTTTGGGCTTTCTTTCATAATGACTCTAACAACTTGGCAAATCGTGTTTGTTGGTGGTTGGTTTGGTATAGCAGTCAAAAGAATCATTCATGTTAGTTAATTAATAAAGGAATGCATTTCCGTCTAAATGACTACTAAAACTAAGGGATTCAATTCTATTATTTATGCAACTCATGTCTAGATCCATGTTTATGTATATCATGACATTCAGGAATGAACTTAGCTTCTCAAAAATTGGGTTTTGTAATTGCGGACCCGAACCCATATTAGGGCTTGGTGATACTCTTCATTAGTTGACATTGTTTAAGTGATATAACATTTTTGAAACATTTTAAGTTGTCTAATTTAGTTTTCATGGATCTAGTGTATTCATTCATACTAGATTACTTAAGTTCCAAAACCCTCATGCTTAACATCTATTTCTCTCTTAAATGATGGTGGTAGTTTCTATTGTCATTGCCAACTGAATTTTTTATATGTAATGAAAATTATAAAAATAAAATTGCATAGAAACTTATCACAGTAATTTTTTTGTGTGGGCGTGGGCTAGTATACATTTTTTTGGATGCTAAAGTATGGTTAAATTTATTTTATTTTATGTTTTCTTAGTACTAGAGGATAGTGACTTTGTTAGATGCTTTAAAGTAACTAACTATCAAAATTAAATACAGGCATTTCTCAGAAGAGGTTGCATCACATTGAATTGATGTGAACTTCTCTATTATTGAAGTCATTACTCAAAGATCTCGATCATTCGAACTAGATTTACATTGTGAATTATCATGTCTCTCTCTTTATAGATTGTTGTTATGCTTTTGTTGGATCTTAACCTTGTATGCAAGTTGATTCTTACCTTTTGCGTGGGGATATCCTAAAAGGGATAGCTTATGTTAGAATGACTAGGAATGATTGATATCTACAATGTTGTTGGATGAAAGGAGGCAAGATGGAGAAGTTTGGACTTTGTCTGCTATTTTGGCACGAAGGAGAACCGTATTTTTGTTTACAATTTGTTGAATGATAGAAGAGGATAAATATTCATTGTTTTTTAGAGGTATTCATGTGGGGGAATTGGGGTTATAGAGATTAAAGACAAACATTGGCATCTAAGAGAGGTCAAAGAGTGAATTTGGTTGGGATTAGGAGGCTTTGGTTCATGGGTTATTTGAGTCTATGCTATTGGGTCTAGTGGTTATAATATAGTTTAGTGTTTTTTAGAAAATTTTGTTTTACATTTTATTATTTTGATTTTAAAGTTGGTCAATTTTTGTGTATATATTTTGGGGGTAAGTTAGGCTATTATTTACAAAGAATTACTATTATTATTAGATTAAAAAGGAGTTAAAATCCCATATAACTGAATTATCTTTAAACTTGAAATATTTTTCTTGTCCATGTGAGTTTGATTTTTTTGGTAGTCTAGTGCTATACCAACCGGTATTTGAGTCTTCTAATCTTAGTTTCAATTCTTTCAAGATATCTCTTACTTGTGATTCTCTGAATCCCTCATTGCTCATGAATTTATGCATGTGGCTTAATTAATAGCCATAGTCACACCCTATTGTATATGTTGTCATTATCCCTGTGCTTGTAAAATGTGACTGCCACATCTCGTGGAAACCAATGTAGCTAATCGTACATTGATCACTATCCATTCCACCACACCCACCACGTATGCCTTTGCAAGACAATTCTTCCTCGGTGAGATCGTTGTTTTTATTCCCTTGCAACCTTAATTCACAAATTCCTCTCTTTGGCTCAACATTGATCAGTTGCTTTTCTATCTCACCTTTATCACCAAAATTGACTCCCGCACCCACTCACCACGCACCTCCCAAATGCCAATTGGTGATGCCACCACCCATGTGTTGCTCCTTCATCATCATTTTCCATTAGCCTTAGATTGAAGTTGAATGATTTAATTAGGGGTACAAATGAGCTAAGCGACTCAATCAAAACTCAATTCGAGCTCATAGTTGACTAAGCTCGAACCAGCTTGATTAAAAATAGAACCGAGATCGAGCCTAATTATTACTGGGTGGCTTATCCAGCCAAATGAGCCAGTAATAATATATAATATATTAATTTAA
>JBBPFQ010000084.1:7343950-7354656 GCA_037974815.1 Kaempferia elegans
GAGATAAGAAAGAAACTTTAAAATTATCACCGTCTTGTCGACTGCTCGTGGTAGTGAATGGCAGAATAGTTATCACGGAGCAGTTCTCATTTGGCTGTGTTGGAAGCTGATAGTCCCGAAAAGCATTGAGAAATGTAGCGATAGGCCTGTTCTCATTTTATTGGTGAATCAAGTATCATGAGAGTTTTTAAACCTTCTGTTTTTTTTTTGGGGTAACTGGAGAACTAGAGTTCCACAGACAATGGGTTTAAGTGCTTTGTTACAAAAGGAATCATCTTTGTTAGCATGAAGTTTACCAAGATCAGAGCTATTATACCACTGGATTCTAGTTCCTTCATCACAAACTATAATATGAGAATCCACATATTTATTATCTTTCAAGAATAAGAAATTGTTCGACTGAGCGTTACTCCGGGGGCTAACCCAGAGACCATTTTAATTATGTCTCACTGCAACTGGTCGAGCTTTCCGTTGAAAATCAAATTCATCGCATTGAATAATCTGGAATCGAATTTATTGAATTTTTTTAAAAATAAAAATCGAATCGTTCAATTTTTTATTATTAAATTATTTTTTTTATCGATAGATTATATCATCGATCAGCTCACAAAGTTGACAAATATGCTTGCTCATGTACCAGTAACCACTTGGCCCTCTTGAACTTTGTTTGATCTCTTCGACATTTCTTTTTAATTGTTTATTAATTTCCAAGTAGCCGTTTGATAGCCATAAGGGAGAGAAATATTGAATAAAGATTAAGCTCCGCAAAAGTCTTATAATTTTCAAAAAATTATATATATCAAAGTCAACTAGTAGCATCATTTACAAATTATTATAATTATGCGTGTAAATCATCACTCAGAGTTTTCCGTATCAAGTTATTATTCAACTTAGAGCACAAATTAAAAGGACATACAACAACAATCACCATCAAATCTTATCCCATTAGATATAAACTCTATCTTCTACAATACCATTATATATACTTAAATAAATATCATCTTATTTTATTATTACTAACCAAGTTTTTTTTATCAACATCTTTCTCATTTGATATGTGTTATTGTCATAGTTTCACATTGTCTAATTGGAATATTTATTAACCATTTAAGTACTTACCCGTTCTATCTTAAAAGTATCTCACAGAGTTTTCTCTCAATAAATGCAATTTGGACTTTCTCTCTAATGTTCTCATTTTTTATTGTATCAATCCTCGTATGTCCACACATCCACCTTAACATCCTCATCTTATGCACATGTGTTCGAGTCATAACTCAACATTCAGCTTCATATAAAATAGCAGGTCTAATGATGATTTTGTAGAACTTTCTTTTAAGTTTTAGAGGCACATTACGATTATATAAAACACCTGACGCTCTCTTCCATTTCAACTATCCTATTTATATTTTATGTAAGATATATTTCTTAATCCCTTTATCATTTACAAAAATGATCATAAATATTTAAAGCTATCAATTATGGACAACTCTTCATTTCCTATCTTAACGATTGTCTCTTGACGTCTAATATTATTAAACTTAAATTTTATATATTTTGTTTGTATTCTACTAGGTATAAAACATTTCCCTTATAGCGTTTCCTATCAATGTGGCAAAAGGCGAAATTGCTCGCCCCTATCGCCCCCGCCAACCCGTCCCCAGGCCATATAACGTTTCCTATCAAGATTCTACTTTAGCAGTTAATTATTCATATATTTTATCTATCAAAATAATATTATCTATAAATAACAATAACTATGATATTATGCCTTTAATATGTGGAATGAGCTCGTTTATAATTTAATTTAATTTAATTTAATTTACAGTGTCGTCACGGAAGGAGCGCGGCAGTATTTTGCGGCAAGTTTGGTCTCTTTCTAGTGACACAGGAATTATAATAATAATAATAAAAAATAGGCAAGTGTTTGTTCCCTCGGCTCGGCGTTGAGTTGATCCTCTTTCAGGAGACCAAAACCAATCCCGATGCCCTCGGAGCTTTCGAGTGAATCCATCGAGGGAGTAGAAAACAGCGGCGGCGACGGAGCAACTTGGACGGGAATGCATTCAGTCGTAAATGGATCCAGAGATGATCGGTCCGCTGGCCGACGACCAGAGGGTGAGACGCCTTGCCGTATTCTTCCGACAATGTTTCCGTTTCAGCGCTTAGGGTTCTTGTTTAAGTCCACTGCTTCTTCGTTTTGCTATGCCGGTTTATGTGCAGATAGCGTCTAGTTTTGGATGGGTTTCTGCCTTCTTTTTCCCCGTAAATGTAAATGTGTGATCGGAAAATGTGGAGTCTGGGTCATGCTGTAAAGTTGAGACCTAGTTGACTTTGCTAGCTATCGGTTTAGTATCAGCTCTTTTTGTTCAGATGAATGAATAATCTAGGAGCGGAGTGAGTTTATCGCTGATGTAAACTTCATCCTTGGTCAGAAATGGGAAAAGAGCTGGCATTCTCTAATACTATTATCTCTCCGGCAGTACATTTATAAGAAAGAATTCCAATTGGAGTATGCTGAATTATATATGTCTGTTTGCTAGCTGCAGCATGTTTGGATGTCGGGCATGTTTGAACGTATCACAGGATTGAGTTCTGAAATCCATTTTCTTTGTGCTGTTTTTATTAGTAATGTCCACACAAATGGTTTCCATTGTGTTCTGATAAGCCTTCATGTTGTGTCTATCTGCTTCAATGAATTACTGATTATTGTTTCCTTATGCAGTTTAATCGAAGGAGCAGCCCTAAACGATTTCTTCTTCTAGCCTATCAGAGTTTTGGAGTAGTATATGGTGACTTGGCTACCTCTCCTATCTATGTATATACAAATTCATTTTTGGGAAGGTTAAACGATCATAGAGATGAGGAGACAGTATTCGGTGTATTTTCATTGATTTTCTGGACATTCACCCTAATTCCATTAATTAAATATGCTATCATAGTCTTGGGTGCTGATGATAATGGTGAAGGTGAAACTTCAGACCTTTGCTCTTTCCATTTTTCCCCCTTACTGTCTTCTTCCTGTTCTAGAGTTTATAATCATGGAATTTCTCACAGGTGGTCCTTTTGCGTTGTACTCCTTGCTCTGCAGACATGCAAAGATTAGTTTACTTCCTAACCAGCAAGCAGTTGATGAGGAGCTCACAACATACTATAGGACTGGATACGTTCCTCAGAATAGTATTTATTCCCCCCTAAAAAGGTTTCTGGAAAATCACAGAAACTTACACACATGCTTACTTGTCAGCGTTCTTTTTGGTGCATGCATGGTTATAGGAGATGGGGTTCTAACACCAGCAATTTCTGGTACACTACCACAGTAACACACTTTTTTTGTCTAAAACAATTTATTCGTTCTCTCTAATCTCATTGTAGACTATTGAATTTCCCATTGCAGTTCTGTCATCAATTTCTGGTTTGCAAGTTAAAGCCAAGGAATTACTTGATGGTATGTTCTGGCTATTTGTGGCATCTTCAATAATCACTGAAAAATGTCACCTATTTTTTCCCCTTTTGATTTTTGTGTTCAAAATTTAAATCTCATTTAACATTGCAAGCTACCGTACATTATGTGTTCCATTACAACACTTAGTACCTACTTACTTGGAGAGCAATAGGAAAAGAAATTATGTGTGATTGAAAGGTTGGTTACTTTTGCAGATAACTAAGTTTTCTATCTTGCTAATTCTACTTCCCCAACTGTTGAATCTGCCACATATTGGTTGTCCTCCCTTGGTATATTAGAAGTAAAGTAATACAATTCATGGTAAAGGATATCTAGGGCATGGAAATTGCTAATTTTCTGATGTGATTAGAAAATTCCTAGTCAATAATATGTTACTTTTTAGTAAACTTTGAAGGGATAAACAATTGGTGGGATGGAAAATTACAATGAGAAGCATTGTTATTGCAAATTCAAAAGAAAAAATGGGAGATGAAGGAAAAGTGGTGGGCTTCATATTGTTTTTTTCCCTTTGAAACTAATTCTCCACTAGTGGCCGATAGTTGAAAAATCATATAAAGGAATCCCTTCACTTCTGATTCATGGCAAAAATTTGGAAAGAAAATAATTAACTTAACTTTCATTTTCTATCCTTCAACTAAACAAGAAGCTAAACAAGAAGAGGAAAAATTAATTATTTCTTCCTTCAGTCCATTTTTCAATAATTATACTTTTTCTATTTTCACTTCTCCATCCTTTCATATAAATATAGTGTGAGAGTAAGGGTTAGTAGTTGTGTGGCTTCTGAAACTCTAATCAAGTTTAGATTATGTTAAAATTTATTAGGTAAGCACTTATCCCAAACACTTAAGCTACTAGAAAAAAGCCATATATATGTATTTTCTTAATACTACTTCTTCACTTGTGGGTGAGTATACTTCATTTCATCAATTCACGCCTAGGAATTGATGGGATTTTTTTTTAACACGAGTAGGATTTTAATCTAAACCTCTTATTTGATACCATATAGTAATTAAGACAAGTAAAATAATATATTGTCTTCCAAAAAGGACATCATGCATTTTCAGCTTGATATAAAAAATTAATTCTATCTAAATAATTTTTTTTCTTCAAAAAACGTAGGCATAAGAATAGGAACGTCTTAAACTAATTATATTTTGTATTTTATCTAACACTCCCCTTTATTTGTGCCCAATTTATAAGAGACTCTCTCATAAGCAAAACATAAACAAGACAAATAATAATAATGAATGAGAAATTGATTCTACAACAGAAAAGTTAGAAGTATTTGATGTGACAAAGTTGCGCTAAAATAGTTAGATGAACTAGAGGTTATAGTGGATTCGAGTTGATTGAGGTAGCCGTTGGCAGACTAAGCAGAAGTGATCCAGAATAGTCGACTGATGGTAGATCTAACTAATTGATATGAGAACAGTAAGTGGAATTGGAGGAGATTAAAGGCTATAAAAAATGAGGACCAAGGGAGCATTTGAAGGATGACGAAATACTAATTGTTCTAATATATTAAACCTTTCTCTTGTATTCCTTGTAGCCTTTCTCTAAGCTCTCATTATAAAGCTTGTTGTAAGAGGTTTCTTCTTCTCTGGATTTACCCTCTAAGGAGAAAGATAGTGGATTTTCATGAGTGGCTCACTAACGAGTCTTAGGTCATGGAGTAGGAATGACTAGTTACATGCTTTGCAAGTGATTGATATGATTTTAATTCTTAATGTTTCTACTGCTTAACTTTGTATGATCTTGCTAAGGCATTAGCAAGAGTATAAGAAGTTTAATTTACAGGTTAATCGCTATTTGGCCCCCTCTAATTATCTGACCATCTAACACAACGATCTCAATAAGCCTTACACCTTCCAAGGCAATAAGCTAAAGAAACGCAAGGACATGTCCTTCTACATTTCAAGGTAAGAGTCTTGTGATACACTGCCAAGGGTAATTCATACTAATCCTTTTTGAGTTCTCAAAAGCACTCTTTCTCTCCTTGCGTATTTGGGTGCTTCTAATGCAACACATAAAATTATTTTGTAGAAAAACTTGCTCTGCACATCTCGAGTAGAAGTGGAAATTTTCAGCTCATGTGGCTTGATATGGTTGTCGTGATAGTACCTCAAGCCACAATCTAAATAAATAGGGAGAAAGGGGATCTCCCTGCCTCAAGCGACGTCCTCCTCTAAAAAATCCATAAAGTCCTCCATTGATGGATACTGAGAAGCTGGTTGTGGTCACACATTCTATAATCGAGGCCACAAATTGGGATGGGCAACCAAATCCATTGAGAGCATCTTGAAGGAAATCCCATTATAAAAATATACTTTGTTATAAAAACTAAATAAACCTAACAATTTTTTATTTTAAAATAACAATTTCTAAACTAAATGTTATTGCATCATCCTTATTATATGTTTGACGGTGAGGAGCTTGTTTGACCCACATTGAAGCACCCCAATTCAGATCAAACCCACCACCCGTACATTATCATTGACAAATCCACCAAACATGCTGAATAGGATGTCATATAGTGTTCAGTCCAGTGTTGTTGTAGGTGGATAAAAGGGTTGGGCTATCGTTGGATGTCCTTTTTTTTAATATATACCAGGTATCCAGATATTATAACCTGACTAATCCTGGGTAGATGGTCCGGCCCCACATTTCGTTCACTGAATACATCCGGGAAATGAGTTGGCCCGCGGCCCGGTGGCCTAGCACATCAAGTTTTCAAGCACTGCAAGCGTCTGAAAGTGCGCTGCTGGAGAATTGAACCCTCGATGTCGAGTGCATCCTCCGTGCCTCTTGCCAACTCGCTGTTCCCGAGGGAGGGGGGAGGGGGGCAATTGTTGGATTCCTTTGATGGTTATGCGGGTTGTTGAAGGACAATGAAGAACTTGATTTAAAGGGAGCGTGTGATGGAGGTGAGCTTCTCCAAAGGTGACATGCAGGATGGATTTGAGAATTGTTTAAGGGAACAAGAAATACAAGGTTTGTGTGCTACAAGCAGAGGGAAACTTGGCTGTTCGGTGATAAAAAGACAGATGTGCTATTGATGAGAAAATGCATCTACACATTTGTGTGTAGGGTGAGGGAGAAGAAGGATGAAATGCTACTTTCCAATGAAATCTTACAGTGGGAGGCAAGGATTTGACACAGCGGCATTGTGCATGTGAGGAAGAAGGGTATAATTTTGTGCTACATATGGGAAGGGAGGAATCACAATTGTGAGGGAGTGAGGCCTTTATTAACCAATAAATCCTAACTATAATCCTATCTTAACTGAACTTGTTCAAGCTGGTTCAACACTGGTTGAGGCTTAAAACCATCAGTCATCAAGCTTAGTTTGAGCACAATGCAAACTCAAGTCAATCTACAATTGTGTAACCCTAAGAACGTGATCCCCAATTGAAGCCAAATCAGGCCCAATTATCCCTAAGCACACTGGCTTTGACTTAGATCAATCAATTCAGTACCAATTATACCCCCTTACAGCTGACTACCCTAATTAAATATCTGAATATAACATCTCAAGTTTTTAAAACACTTCTAATACATATCTTTTAATTTACCTCCAATTGTGTTAGGTAACGTTTTCTTTTGTCTCCCTCTATTCATGACACCAATTATTCATAATTAATTCTATTGAAGAAAACAAGCGCCATGTTCTTGTAAATGATAGTCATCATATGTGGCTTTGGAGTGATTATTAATACTAATACCTACAAAGTTTCATGCTTTAATAGTGTCACATCGAAGCTATTGACTTCAAAGTTTAGTTCCTAGAGCTATTATTCTTTTGTTTGAATGTTTTTGTTCATCTTCTGATCGCACAGGTGAGGTGGTATTCATTTCTTGCATTGTGCTGGTTAGCCTTTTTGCCTTGCAGCACAAGGGAACCCAGAGGGTAGCCTTCCTATTTGCACCTATCGTCTTCCTTTGGCTCACATCCATAGCTGTCATTGGCTTATATAATACCTTTTATTGGAACACTAGAATATTATATGCTCTTTCTCCACATTATATCGTCAAGTTTTTCCAGAGCACTGGGATAGACGGTTGGATTTCCCTTGGAGGAATAGTTCTTTCAGTTACAGGTTCATCTCAGACAAATATATATTTTTTGCTTTGCTGAATTGTGTTCTCCATGTCTTTTTGTATGGGATGCTATATGTCGTTCGTATATTGTTGTGCAGGTACTGAAGCTATGTTTGCAGATCTTGGTCACTTCAATACTGCATCTGTTAGGGTAAGTTGTCTGAGTATTAAAAAATAATGATCTGCTGGAATCCTTGTGTTGAGAGCAAGTATCTAGATAATGTTGGAATTGAGAATCTGATGTCTGATATTTACTACTCATAGCAAGCTAGGTTTCCATAGAAATTTAGCTCTTTCTTTTGTTTCTCTTTGAGATGTGCCTTAGAGCAGATTCATCTATGGTTATCATTACATATGAATTATGAAAAAGAACTTACAATGCAAATTTTGGTTAAGTTCATTCTAACCTTTGACGTTAAAGTAGTAAGAAAATTGTTCCTTTTATAAGGTCAAACAATCTTTTATCTTCTCTATTGTCATTGTAAATTACTCTTAACAATCATTGTGTTCAAGAGAGAATCATTTATGATTTCTTTAGATTAAAAAAAGATTTGTTTTTGTTGGAAATTGAAAATTATATTAACTCCAAACTTGTACTATACATGGGATTCTAAGCCTTTTTTATAGATTGAAAATACAAGTTTTTCTTCAAAAAATAATAGACCTTTTAAAACTCATCTAGAAACCTTAATTAAATTTTTATTAAAAAGTTTACAAAATCATGTTTTCCCACTCTCTTCCACAAGTTGGTAAATAAATGTTTATCATTCCTCAAGTTGTGCATATGTAGATATGTAGGGGTGGGTGGGTACAAGTCATCTTGTTCTTTAGTTTCTTCCTCATGAAATGTTGTACCGGATCATGGGTTATCACAATAAAGTCTCATTGTGCCATCCCACTTAATTTTCAGGTCTTCTAAGATGATCATTTAACCAAAGTATTCCACAAAGGCACAAACACCTTGAGTCATTGCTCGGAATTCTGCTTCTGCACTACACTGTGCCACTATATCTTTTTTTTTTTGCTCTTCCATTACCAGCAAGAAAGGTGCGACATCTATTGGTTGGGCTTCTGTCAACCACTGACCCACATAATCACTATCTGTATATGCCTCTGGCACTACTGTAATACATGAATTGATTAATCACACCTACTGCATATACTATATGTGGTCGTATATTATACATTCCCTTATTTAATGTGGCATATTCCTTTGTCATTCCAAGTTTATCTATCAAAGTACTTGCTAGCTAGCATAATATCTTGCCTATTTCTTTAAGAATATCAGTAATATATTTTTGTTGAGAGATAAAAATGCCTTACTTAGAGTGAGTCGCCTCGATCCCAAGAAAGTATTTAAACCTTCCTAATACTTTGATTTCAAATTCTTTTTCCAAACATTGATCTAGAAGTTTTCTTTCCATATCATTGTTTAATCATTATTATATCATCAATATACACTAAGAATGATGTGACTACCATTGAAGAAAAGTGTTTAATAAACAATGTGATCCTTTGGCTTTATTTGTACTTTGTGACACTTATAATCCTGGTAAATTTACAAACCATCCTCGCAGTGATTACTTAAGTTCATATAATGGTTTCTTCAATTTACATATGGTATGTGCATCTAAATTATTTCTTTATTCCGGTGGTACCTCTATATTAATTTCTTCCTTAGTTTTTCATAGTGCTGTCAAACGGACCAACCTGTGGCGGGGTGGGCCAACCTGTGGCAGGGCGGGCTGACCCTCCAAAAATCCATCATATGGTGGGGTGGGGTGGCTTGCCATCATGATGGGTTGGGAAATCCCCACTCAATCCAACCTTTGGCGGATTGCCCACCATGGGCCGACCCACGCGGTTCGCGGACCTAGACGGGTTGGCCCACCTAGACTAGCCTTAAAATGGGTTGATAAAATCTCAGTTCAATTTGCTTAAATTGTTTGGTGAGATAGCCCAATCCGATGAACCCAACCCAAATTGACGACTCTAGTTCTCCATGAAAAAAATACATTCTTCGCGTGAAATTGTTGTAACTCTCAAATGTAATTAGTTGTCAATAATACTAGAATTCTAACAATATTCAATTTTGCAACTAAAGCAAAAATTTCTAGATAATCAATCCCAAGGTTTAAGTATAACCCTTAGCCACCAGCCTTGTTTTATACCTCTCTATTGATTGATTCACTCTATATTTCACTGTATAGACCTATTTACACCCTACAGATAGATTTCTTTATGTAAACTTTACAAATTTCCACATTTTATTTCTCTAATGCCTCCATTTCTTCATGGCTTGTTTCCATTTCTTATTGGATAATGCCTTAGATAAAGTGGTAGGGATGACAATAGCGTTCAGTTTAATCAAGGCTTTATGTAACGGTAAAAACTGTTGAAAAGATTAGAAGTTTGTAAGAGGATATAAAGATCGTTCTGTGCACTCTCTAGTTCCTTTTCTAACAGCAATGAAAAGATTTAGATCCCATCAACTGCATGAAATTCAGTTTCATCTTATAGTGAAGAATTACAAATTGTTACCTCATTCTCAAGATCTCTTGGTTGAATTCTTTGAATTGCACTAGTTCAAGGATAGTCATCTTCTTCCTTGTGCCTAGAGCTTTAATACCATGTTGAAAATTGTATTAGCTCCAAACTTATATAATACATGGGATCCTACCTTTTTATAGATTGATAAGACGATTTATTCTTTATACAATAATATTTTTCTAATAAAAACCCTGCAAATTCTAATAGACTTTTCTAAACAAACTTATCCAAAAAAAACCACTTTTATTTAAAACTTAAATCATGTTTTCAGACTTTTTTTTTTTCCTTACAAATACTGACTTGACAAACAACATGGAGTCCTGCTATAAATTTTCTGCCTATTCATGTATTTGAATTTTACTCTCCCATTTGTTATAAGAATACTACATGTTTTGCCCTCGGGGCAATGGTGCAATGGTTAGTTCCTCCAATGGATAACCAAGGGATCTAAGGTTCGAGTCTCAGCTATGACGCACTGCAGGAATTTTCCTTTTAGTGAGAAGCGAACCTAAGAATGTTGGCCATTTGGATGGGTCTCCATTAGTGCTTCCTGATTTAGGTCCGTGGGGCCGAACGTAAAAGGTGCTTCATGCTT
>JBBPFQ010000085.1:22302-42801 GCA_037974815.1 Kaempferia elegans
CTGTAAGTTTTCTGTGAGCAAACAGCAGTTCTTCATCACACCAGCAATCTCTGAATCCACATCAGCGATGATTTTTCCGATGTCCGTCTACCCATTCACAGTCAAAAAACACCTATAAAATCCGTCCCACCTCTTACCCTCCCACCTTAGGCCCGAGCTCTTTATAATAATTTTTTTTAATAAATTGTTAGCTATATATATACAAATCAGTATCCTTTATAAAACAATTTTGAATGAACTTTTAAGAGTAGTTTTGACCAATATCCTTTGTATAACAAAGAGGCTGCATTCTTTTTTTTTTTTTTTTTTTGATACTTTATATTTTCTTCTTTGTTAACTTTTCTTTTTCATGAAGTAGGCTGTTAACCTTTTATATATTTCCGTTTAATTATTAATTATGTATTAGCAAACACATGGGCTGCAGCTAATTACCAGCTGGCGTCTTCGTCTAGGAGCTTCTTTATTTGACATTGAATTAATTTTAAAGTAGGTAGCCAGCTTTCATGCAAGCATGTCACCATCCGCCTCGGTGTTTCACACGTGCGAGATGACGTCAGCAGTTCAATTACGTCAACCAAAACTTGGATACCAGTTGTACAGAAACAATAATCTACAAATTACCAAAGGATTAGCAAAAATTTCAACACAGATTGAAAAGCAAGATTTCTTTTCATTTTTTCCGAAGAAGCAAGGTACGAACATCTGGGAGTTCAAAATACCCACCTGTTTTAGTGGACTGAACAAGCTTGTCTATGTTGGCTTATTGGCAGAACAATCAAACAATCTACACGATTTCAGAAACAAAGGCCACAAACAATGATAACAGCGCATATGCTGCAATCCATGAAGATGGCTTTTGCTACTTTCAGGAGAACCAATATTGCCTCCACGGTATCTCCTATGACGTCTGTTGAGCCAGACTCGTCCCTTCAAGGTCTAGCTTTTTCTTTCTCTTTCTCATCCTTCTGCTCTTTCACATCAGTGAACATTGCCAGGAAGAGTGGTTTGAAGCTCAAAATGCTGCTCGCAACTTCACTAGCAAGGGTATAACCTCGTCTGGACATGACAACCAAAAGAGCAATGATAACCGCACAAAGCAAGCGCATAGTTTCTGAAGCAGAGATACCCCGGCTAACTTGTTTTGACGAGAATGACATCTGCTTCTTCGCATGCATTCTGGTTGTGCTCACAACCTGATGAGAGGAACTCTCAGACATGGAACTGCTCAGTGGTTTTGTATCCCTCTCAGTTTGAAATGGCTTAACTTGATCATTGTTTCCTGGATAAATTACACCAATGTCCATTGCTTCTCGCACTATTTTTAATAGATTCAAACGTCGCACTTGCATTGTTGTGGTCATTGTGGCTTCCAATTTTGTCTGATATGTTATAATTCGTAGCATCAACCTCAGTAAGTGGAGCAACTGCAATAAAGTAAGAACAATAAATATTAGAAAGCCAAAATGCTATTGCATTAGCAAAGGCTTAAAGCCCACAAGAGTAATGGAACCCAGTAGTCAAGAAATTGCAATCATTTCTTTTTCATTGCTATGTATTTTATTAACATGGACAACAGTTAGCTCCAATAATATAAAAATACAAGTCTGACCTCTCATTGCCGGTATACATACTTGTAGTTATTGTTGCATTTGTGGTTAATTTACATAAATTATAAATATTTTCAGTTTAAATCCCGTCTATTCTACATAGCACAGCATAGATAAATATATTAAGAAATATAAAATCCTCAAACAATATACAAAAACATCAGTAGAACCAAGTCTCCCCGTTCTCTAAAAACATCATTGCTATAGTAAAGGGTAAAGGTAATTTTTTTCTCCTAAGGAGCTATACTCTTAATCTCTTATATTAATTTATAGCAAAAAACTTTGCATGATCAAAGTTAGTCGTGGTTCCAATTACTAAAATTGGCCATGAACGACAATAACCGTATGAATTGGAAACATCCAAACAGGGAACACTAGGCTTCATGATACATGTTAACTATCCTTAGTTATTTGCAAAACACTAGTAATAGGCTTCTAATATCGAGCTCAGTCCTCAGAGAAAGTTCAAATTTTGTTAGAAACAAAAATATGTTGAATTATCTTCCCTATACTTCAATTTATTTCTTGATCAACGTGACAAATATCCATAAAAATTTGGAAAAATAAGATTTTATAATGTGTTGATCCCTTGAGCATAAGACACACACACGTAACCCAAAAAAACTGCTCAATGAATCACCAGTTCTAGACCACCACCAACAATGAATTCTGTTGCTAAAACTATCTATATTTAGTTCTTATAATAGTTATTTTACGTCTTTGCATTTTTACTTCCCAATTGAAACTAGATGATGAAACAAAATCTATTAAAATTGTTCCCAACAAGTTTCCTTGTCCAAAGATAAAAGATATGCACAGCTTCATTAGTAAGATTAATGATTCTGTCTACAAAAAAATATTTACCTACTTGCTTACACAGAGACTATGAATAAAAGAGAGTTCTTGTCGTATATGACTTGGTCTTGTATCCAATAAATAAGAGATTGAATGTTATGATTTAATTTAAATCACCCAACAATTTTGATGAATATCAAGTTACACTAAAATTAGGAACATAAAAACATCTTGAACCAATAAACTTGGTCTGATTTTCACTCTTGTAACATGAGTGGTCTATTAAACTGTTGTTGGTCTGATTTTCAGTCATGTCATGTGGGTCGATACCCTATGTTTATAATCTAAGTAGGCACTACTTTACCTTCAAGTTGGTCTCACCGAACATTGAAAGTTGAAACTATTCACGAAGGCAAACAAATGCCGGAGCTGAGTTGATTCTCTCAAAGTCAGACTGACCAACTCTTCTAGTTATTCAGTCTGCCACTCACCTGTACAGTCTTGGCAGCCATGTGACTCCCCACCTTGCTCACGCCTACTGGTCATTCATGAAGGTTTCATCATGTCCTCCTTTTCTGGCCTATCTCACGACAGAGGCCACACACAAACCAGTTTCCTGGTTTGATTAGAATTCTAACAATTCTTCTTTTCATGACCCACACTCCCACAATGGTACGCACCTTGCCCTTTCCCTGTTCCTCGACAGTTTTGCGAGGAAAGTAGTAGATTCATCTCTTTCATCCTTTCTCGTGTTAGCATTTCCTGCCTGTCCTGACTTACCATGACGTAAGTCCCTAGGGGCAATAGTCGAGCCCTAGAATTGGAACTCGATAATCCACATGAAAACTACTAAATAAGCCAACAACTAAACCCTAAGAACCATCAACAGGAAACCTATGAAATAAGCCAAATCGTTGCCAAAACATGTCAGAGTCAGAATCTCATGAGACAATGATATATAAGAAGAAAAAAAAAACATTACATTCTGCATTGATCAAGAAAGAAATTGACCTAAAAATAACAATCAAGGAGCGGAATCAGACGGCAATAGGATAAGCGAGGACCCTTACCAGAGGTGTGAGAATCTTGAGGAGAAGCAGAGGAATCAGGAACGAGTCTAGATTGTCCGGAGATGAAGGCGAGGCGCTCCGATCCGCGTTCCAAGATCCTTCGCCGGCGAGATTCTCTCGCACTCTCCATCTTCCGCTCACTTTTTCTCGATCTGAGGAATCGCGTTCTTCACGATCATAGGAAATATTTATCCCACGTCCTATACGTTTACTTTTCTTCCAAGAAAACCCTCCATAAGTTTAAAATTTGCTAGATCACCCATTCATTTACAATAATACATGAATAGTAGTGTAAAAATATATACATTTTATCTTAAATATTCATTCGCGGGAATTTCACCGCTCTAAGATCCCACTCATGCCCTTGATTATTAAAATCACAAAAGGATATTTCTATTTTGAAAAAAGATTGACTATTCACAGATAAGTAAAAAAACCATTAAATGATTAATCCATTTTTTATCAATAAGAATTTCCACACAACCTGTGTAAAAATTTCAATTTAAAAATTCTTTTATATTTAATATTATAATACAGTCCCTAAACTATACAGTAAGTTTCAATCAATCAATTAATGTCTCCTCGCTTTCTTTATCAATTCCTCCCTGACCAGTATTGAACCTCTTCGCAGTTCGCATGCACTTGATTCGAGCTAACTACAATTATTAGCGTCCGGCTGGTCATTAAACACATCTATCGGCCGCTTAATGGCACTGTTAGGACATCTTTCATAGTTAAAATTTTATAATATTTATTTTATGATCCTAATATGTCACATTATATCTTATAAATATTCTAAAAACCTATTGATTTTTGTGTGGTCAGACATGATTACATACATATTACATTAGTTTCCAGGTAAAAAAGCTTTAAACTTTGCATTAGATATGCCTTATGCTCGAGTCCACCTAGTGATCATCTACCTAAATAATAAACGGGAAATCTTTCAGAAGAAAACAGGGTTCAGATCTGAACCAGACCGATCCTAACATTCATTTATTGAAAATAAAGGCCATTTATTCAAAAGTAGCTTACATTAAAGAGCCATTTACTAAGATAAACAGTGCTCATTTACTCCCTTTTACTGGCGTAGCAACGCAGTGTTGTCTACTGCGATCGCTCTGTCAATAAATTACACCACTTAAATCGAAAACTTTAAATGCTATTATTAATGACCCTGCATTTCGATCCAACTCAACTAATATTTAAATCACGCTGATAACATCGAATCTGAAACAATCGGTTTAATAGAAATTTTCCATCAACGAGCAACTCAAAAGTCTATAATCACTTCCAAATATAATGTAGTTAGAAATCAAACCATGAAGACAACTAGGTGCCCTTCCATGCACCAGAGTCATATATAGTGTGAAAGATCAAACCCACCCTGTACAGTTTCTCAGCTAATTTGGCCTTCAAGATGATGTCATACGCAAATCCGGACCCCCATAGCCATTTGTAAAGATGAAGCTCAGACAAGAAAGCAGATAAAACTGCGGTTTTGGTACAATCAAGCAGGCAGAGCTTAGTAAAAAGCTCGAGTTAGTTTCACACTTGCTAAAAATTTTAATAAATAAGTTTGAATAGGCTTTAAAATCTCAGCTTTAACTCATTTACACCCCTAACCAGCAGCAATGAGGATAGCCTCTGCCAATCAGCACAAAACATAGTTTCATGGCATATTAATTGTAAATGCATTATTAGATGCCGACCGGAAATGAGTTGTTTATCCCGAAACAATCAATACTCACAGAGGCCGCAATTTATGCTGCTTCTACCCTATCTTTAAATTCCATTAAAGCCTCCAGCTTTTCTCTTGTCTCAGTAATGCAAATACTCACTGACGGGCATGAAGGAAATGTGACGTGGAGGAGGGAAACAACAAAGGCAAACAAAATCAATGTGTGGAGTCGATGTGAAGTCATCAACTTGTTATATAATGGCACCAAGAGGTGCATCGCCAACCTACATACACACTTTGGAGGACTGCATCAGCCAAAAGAGCCTACCTTTGGTCTTTAAGGTGGAAGCTCTCCTCTTGTCTCCACCTTGCCGGCTGCCGCTCTTCTTTTATAGGAACCTCTACGTTCCACTTGCAGCAATCATGCAATTCAACTGAGTGCAGTAGAGTTAACTAAGGTAATCTCATTCTTCTCCTCCAGGAGGCTGGATAAAGATGAGACACAACGATAGAAAGAACCCGAGGATGGAGCTGAAGCTGAACATATCTCCAAAGCAAATGAGGGCTAGAGGTGAGCCATCGACAAGGATGGTAGTGGAAGAGGATGAGGATTCCTCCTCGACATCACCATCGATTTCACCGCCGAGCTCGTGTGTGTCATCTGAGGAGGAACAAAAGACCAACAGCCCGGAGGCAACATCAATGGTGCTTGCCGGGTGTCCTCGGTGCCTCATGTATGTGATGCTGTCAGAGATGGAACCCAAATGCCCCAAGTGCCAAAGCACACTTCTGCTTGACTTCCAACATGACAACAACAGGAGAAAATGAGTTGATGCTGCAGTCCTTAGGTGCATTCAGGCACACAGTATGCCTGCTCTACCAGTGCTAGTTAGTTCAATCATTTTGTAATAGGCCCTCCAAACTTCTCTCTAGAATTCTAGCAACTTTCTCTCACGGATTCTATCTATATGTTGTTTGTGTCTTACTTTTTGCTCTCTCCCTAGGTTATTTTGTTGCTGAAGACAATGTATATCAACGAACCTGATTGGCCCAAGATTTCAAATCAAAGCTAATATATCTAGTACTTTACAACTTAAAGTCTTTTTATTTTTTCAATGTAATCAGAGATTATAAGTGTCTTGAGCACCATCTAAATGGAAAAAAAGAAAAACTCGATCTCATCGTAGTGGCAGTCAAACAGTTCCTAGTAAAAGTTTTTTTTTTTTTTTTGGGTGCTCTGGACAAAATTTAGCAAATCTAAAATATTCTAACACAAAGTAGATGATGAGTAGTAGAAAGATAAACGAACATGTAATCCAGATAATTTAAACCCACAAACGGTTTAGATCAAGTATGTCTCAGCTAGCTAGCAAGCCATAGAGTTGTTGAAAGCATTCAAAGAGAACGTTTACTTTGGATTGAAATCCCATAAATGCAAATAGTAAATGAGACAGTTGGGATTAACGAGAGTTATTCAAGTCAGATGAACTATGCTAGTGTATGTTCTTCTAACATAGAGAAATGATAGGTTACTTATGCTAAACTGTGGTAATAAAAAAAAATTATTTCATTTATTTGAATCACGTTTACTATATCAAATTGATTGGACATCCTAAGTTGCTTCTATGTTGAGGCACAAGAATCAAAGAGATGGAAAGTGGAAGTAGAAGCGGTGGTAGTGTTAGAACAAAGAGGGGATTAGTATCATAAGCGTAAAGGAGTACAATTGAGCAATGTTGAGCAAGTGGTGATGGGGTTTCCTGGCCAAAGTGAACTCTACTTAAAGAAACATTGTTCCGACGATATATTTCACGACTAAAGACTGGCAAATCGCCTTGCCATACAGATATTGGCCTGCTATTTGAAAGGGCATCATCTACCAATTGAGAGATTTGTGCTAAAGTGAAATTTCTTTTGAGGTCTCAGGCAAACTTGTTCCTAATTGCGATCGATGTAGATATTTGCAATCCTTTCTACAAGTGATGGAAAAGCCACATGCAAAGGGACAAACGAGCACATGTGCATTACAGACAACGGCCTCAAGCTTTTTTTCGGCAATGAAATAACCAAATCTCTTACCAAAACATCCGAATCGAACTAAAATTGGAGAAATTAAGACTAAAAGACGATGGACAAGCATCAACGACGGTTGATCGAAGAAGGAAAAGCACTCGATCGCCTCTCGGAATCAGGGGAAGCTTCGAGTTCAATCAAATTCCGTGACTTCGTAGGAGGAGAAAACAGAAAATCCAAACACGATTCCAAAACGTACCCGGCGGAAGCCCTTCAAATCTACCACAATCGTCGCCGGCCTTCAAATCCACCACAAACGTCGCCGGAAAGCAATCAAGCGAAACCGAAAGACAGAAAATGAGAGAGAATAAAAACTCACGTAATTCTGACAGGAGTGAGAAAGGAGTAATCCACGCCGTCTGATTGCCAACGGACGACTGGATGTAAAGAACCGTGTGGGGTCATGCATCTGTGGGTCCATAGGCAGGAACGCAAAGGGCGAGAAGGAGCTGCCGTCCGATTGAGATCAAACCGTCTCCAATTGAGCTCTACCGTTTACTAAAAAAAATATATAAATACTTTTATTTTATTTTATTTTTTAAAGTACTTTACATTCTTATTCCTTTCTTTCCCCTTTTCCATCTCTCTTAGGGTGTTGCTACCCGTCCACTGTTCGATCAGAGGGGATTTCCTACCTCCTTGTGAGTAATGACTCTCGGAAACGGGGTATTTGACGTCGTCGGTATGCTCTCTGTAGTTTTTGAGTTGTTCTTTTGTATTTTGATCGTGTATTCTCTGGATCATTCTTCATCGGATGTTTGCAAAGTTGTGAGGATTTATACAATTTGATTGCCGTAAAACAGTAGCCTGTTATGATTTCTAAATGCGTCGACAATAGCAGTTGATTCTGGAGTTGTTTCCGGGTTGGAGGTGTTTTTCAAAGTATATGAATTGACTCCATTCTCTTCCAAACTAAAATGCAAAAGGATCATTTTTTACTGGACGTAAGTTTGATTGTAGACATCCTTCTTTTTTTTTTTAACCTTTCAAAAGTGCATGTTAACTTTTCTGACCTGGTTTGCAGTACCTCGAAACTTTAGATTACTTGAAGAGCTTGAACGTGGAGAGAAAGGTATTGGAGATGGCACAATAAGTTATGGGATGGATGATGGAGATGATATTTACATGCGCTCTTGGACTGGGACAATAATTGGTCCCCTTAATGTATGTCTTCCTCTTGATAACAATTGGTTTCTTCTACTTAACAAACATAACATAACTTATCATTGCTTTATTTTGTGCTGCAAAATTATCTCATTTGGTCTTTATAGATCTTTCATTCTTTCTTTCATATTTTGTTTGGAAAATCTTATTAGAGAAGATTGGATTGGATTTTTTGTTTGTTTTTTTTCCTTGCTACGTCTTTGTGCCTACCAATATTTCATCAAAGGCATTGCTCATTTGATTGATTATCAATCCAGTACAATACCGAACAATCCTAATTGATTCTGTTAGCTCTATTGAATTGGTAGGCCCTAGCCATTTGTCTAGTTGTTTTTTTTGTCTTTTCGTGAGCTTTGGAGAACACTGTCTTGCTGATCTCTATAATTTCTTGACGCCTTTACCTTCATTTGGGTGAATGGTGCCTCCATTATTTGATCTTCTTCATGAGGCTTCAAAACAATCCTCAAAATGTAAGCCAGTGATTTAGTTGATGATACAAAGCATATGGTTCTCAGATATCTTTAAAATAAAATTGTAGATCCAAAATACATATTTTAGTTTTGTACAATTGTCCCTTAAGATTGTCATTTGTTAGTGTTAGATTGTAGTCTGTGTTTCTCTTTTCTTTTTCATGAATGGCTTTTATCATACTAATTTTACATTTGACATAATGGGAACTAATATGCTAGTCCCTCTCGTTTCCTGATAGCTTTACTCTATTCTTTAGATTAAATGCCCTAAAAATGACTTAATTGACACTAATGCTTGTTAGTTGTTACTCAGCACATATATATCTTAGATAGTCATCTTTAAATCTGAATATCAGTGCCAACATACTTGTGATCGGATAGTTTTATAACTTACGAACACAATTTGTTTGTTTTACATCACTTATAGTTTCTCAGTTTGATGCAGTTCTTTTTCCCATTATGTTTTCCTGTCACAGTCTGTTTGAGTGTTCATGAAGGCAGAATTTTTCAGTTGAAGCTCTTCTGTGACAAAGACTATCCAGATAAGCCTCCATTCTCAGATCAACATGGCTTGTGTTAACAATGAAACCGGAGTTGTAGCCTTCCAATCCCTTTTGCTTAACTTCTTGTCACCATTACTTTCTTCCACAGTTTGTTGTCTTTCATTATTATCTTGATCCTTCAATGTTATCCAGGTCGAAGCAAAGGAATTTGACATGCTATCCAACTGGCAAAGGGAGTACACCATGGAGGATATCCTTACCCAGCTGAAGAAGGAAATGGCTGCGCCACACAACCGGAAGCTCATTCAACCTCCCGAAGGCACCTACTTCTGGAATACCAGCTGAGACTTTAACACTAAGACCACTATAAAAATGTCTCAAGACAATCGAGTTTGATGTATTCCGGCTACTCCAATTCTGATATGGCCTCTGAACAAGCTAAATATCCAAGTTTGACATTGTAATGAGTAGTTGCTTTGGTCTATCTGAAATATACTATCCAAACACTGTCATTTAGTATTTTTCTTTAGCTGTTGAGATTGACTTGTTCTTGCCACTAGATATGTCATACTCATGATAATTCCAAAAGTGTCTTAGAAACTGCATAGATCATTTGAATCTTGGAATTCTTCAATCCTGAGTTTGGATCATCTTTCGGCTTTCTCGATCTAGTGTTGTTCAGGCTTTCCGAAAACCTTGGTCTTCCCTTGAGCCTTCATTTTTCTCTGTGATGATTCAAATGGAAGTCTTCAACTCTCTGCACTCTGTTGGAGTTATGCAATAATGCATCAGCTTGACATTGAATTCCGACTTTGGATTTTGTTCCTCTCCATCATTCAGGGACCATTTAACCAGCTGTTGTAGTGTTGATTAAATTGGCCAGATTTATCCCTGAAATTTAATTTGACCGATATAAATAGTCCTCTGAATCATATACATGCAGATGATGATCCCTGAAATTTAATTTAAACCAGCTTATTCCTTGAATGAAATTAATGAATTAAAAGTTTACGTGAGGGGACATGGTTAATTAATTGGGATGAATCAGTGCAGGTCCGGGAGCAATGATCGTTCCTATGCGTGCTAGCTTTGCTTAGTTACGGCCATTTCTGTGTATATTAACTCTTGCAGTATTGCCATTGAATGAAATTAAATGGAATGATACTGACGCATCGTATGCCATTCATTGCTCCAGTAATTTAGTATCCAGGAAGTAAAGAGTAGATCCTGGCTGATCTGAAAGCTGAACGAAGGAACACGCAATATGTGTATTAATATTGTGTGTGATGATACCAAAGAGGATAAGGTGACAAAAAAAATTGGCGATGAAGATCCAAAGACTGAAGAAGCCTCAAGGTACAGACCTAGTTACAGGGTGAACTAACGCACCTGAGCAGGCAGATTTATTGTCAGATCTACAGTCGAAGTGACCAAGATCTTTGAGATCATCCATTCAGGTAAGTAATGAGTTCTATATCTTACCTTGCTTTTTACATGAATAAGTTTACGTAGAGAGAAAACAAAATTAAATTTGTCTCATTGTGTAAGAGGACCACTACTATTAAACTGACGTTCAACCAAATGCAGGCCGTGGTAATAATAAGATCTCTGAATCCATGAACACTCCTGCAGCTGCGTATCAATGCTGTCTCCTTTCAGATTTCTGACACCCTAAAATGTACTCATTGAACAAGTTCAAAACAGTGGCTGTAACCAAGCAGTGTTGACTGTGGGCACGAACAGGGAAAAACTGTGCATGTGTCTCCAGAGCATGCATCCGTCGTCGATCGTAGTACTGAAAGAAAAATAACATGGCAACTCCCACACGCCGGAGACAAGATCGAGAGCTGAAACAGGCACAGTTCTATTTCATCGATTTCATCGTTGCCATTACAAAAGCTGTTACATAGCTAGCACATGGATCTACTTAGTACTTAATCATGCACACTTGAGCCTAATTAGTTATCTTAGTAACTACAGGCAGAGCAGAGCAGAGATGAGCTGAGCTTCTTCCCTGTTTTGTTGATCAGTTTTGAAGCAGGGGAGTTGCATGGGTTGTAATATGATGAGGAGGTTGATCAGTAGTAGCGGTAGTGGGGTGGCGGGGAGGCGGCGAGGGGGGAGGGAGGAGAGAAGACGCTGCCGCGCCAGAGGTCGGCGAAGGCACGGAGGATGAGGTGGTGGTGGCGGGGGGAGTTGAGGGAGAGGAAGCGGTGGAGGAGGTCGTTGAGGTCGTCCCACCCGTACATCTCTTTCTCCACGATCATCTGCACCATCGACTCCTTGAACTCGTAGTACGGCTCCGACGTCTCCTTCACCACCGCCACGCTCTCCTGCGCCGCCCGGCCCTCTTCCTTGCTCCTCTGCCTCCTCCTCCTCCGGTTCCTCCTGGGCTGCTGCTGCTGCTGCTGTTGCGCCGGCGGGGACGGCGGCGAGGGAGACGAGTAGGAGGGGTCCCACGAGGACGCGGCTGCTGTGGTGGTAGTAGTGGTGGTGGAGAGCTCCGTCGACTTCAGCTTGGTCTTGGAAGAGGAAGAGTGGGAAGCAGAGGAGGAGGAAGGGAAGGAGAAGATGGACGCGAGCCTTGACCTGCGGCAGTTGCAGCCGACGTCCACCACCACCGGGTGGCGGAGGTGGATCTTTCTCCGTCCGTGAGAGAATGGCATTGCGATGGGGGACGGAGGAGGCGGTGGCGGTCCTTTAAGAGAGAGTTGACGGCGAGGGGCAGCGAAGGTGGTGGAGCTATTAATGGACCATGTGAACATGAGAAGGCGGAGGCGGGCATGTGAAATACAATAAATAATCAAATTTAAAGGGGGTAACTAAAAATATATATATTAATAATCCTTAAACTACGTGCAGATCCGCAATCCTTTTAATCACCGTACATCATGAGATCAACGGCCAACCCGTGAGTAAATTAATAAACAACCAAAGAAGAGACAAAACTTTTAATAAACAAAGAATATCCTGAATCACTGTGAAAATTGAAGAAGGAATTTAAGAGAACAAAAGCTTGTGAGAAAATTGCATTTAGAAAATTATAATCTGGATATTATAAACAATCCCTTCGATTACTGATAGCTGACTTGCTGCAGGTCTGTCTAATATTTTTTTTTTCTGAATATTAGTTGTCAGAAACCAGTATGTATATTATATATATAATAGGTGATCGAAGCTGCAAGGAAGTATAGAGCACAGTGAAGTAATTAAGAATCTGTAGATCCAAGATAAGCTCTCAATCTAATCTTGTTTATTGTCTCTCTAGCTGTTGATCAATCTTTAATTGCATATCTTGCCTGCTGATAAGCAAGTTATTTAGCTTAAGATTTGTTAATTATGATGGCACACGTTGGGTTTGAATTGGGAAACAAAAGGTTAGGTGAAGATATATAATGCGAAGTTAATTGAATCCTTGAGACAGACTGTGAACGAGAAGGCTGTGTCTGTCTTAATGGTGATTTGAGTCGTGATTAATCTGAACGCATGAATGTTGAAGAACAAGGACCAAGCTTGCTACTGGACTGGGGCAACAATTGGGTATAGGCCTTAGTGATAAATGGGCCGTTTCTTTTATATATCTTATTAAAATAATAATAAATCAATAAACCAAGCCTTTTTATTTGATATATATTTTTAAAGATAAAGATATTGAAATGGTATCCCCTCGCGGCTCGCGCACTGTTTTTCTAACTTAAAAGTTAAATAAAATTAAAGTATTATATAGCGTGAGTTTTGAAATTAGTGATATGAAATTTATATTTTAATTCTGATTTCTTTACCAAGCATCAATAATAATAATAATGAAATAGATTTTATTTCAACATCTTAAATTCTTCTACTAAACACCCCTAAATTTGCTAAAAGTAAAAATGAATTAATATACCAGCTCAAAATCCATCCCTTAAAAAAAAATCATAAGGTAATTTTTGAAAAATATTCCTAAAACTGAGACGTCAATTCATATACGATATACATCAGGGATCAATTAGTTAAATGCTCCGTAAGTTATATGTAAACTGAATGATACAATTGTATAAAACTAAAAGTCGTCACTTATTTTTATGGATCAAAACAATGTTTCATATTTGTTTTTGAAATTATTTTAATTTTTTATACGGTCCAATTTGTTACCGTAAAAAATACAATTAAAGTCCTATAATAGAAAGACTTAAACAAGATTTAAAAGGATGAAGAAATCTTTATTGGTAATTAATAGGACTTTTGAATAGAATTAAAAAAAAATAAAATTATTAGGGTTTAAGTATTTAAAGTGAACTATATAATATTATTGTGAAGATATATGAATTTTTTTAAGACAATAAATGATATTAGAATTATGGTTTAAACCGAATGTCATGTGGGGTAACCTTAAGGGAAGAATTGAAGTTGATGAAAAATGACCGGATGCTTATGGGGAGTGTCGGAGGAGATCAAGGTAATCAGACGTTTGCGGAGAGATCCGGAGCAGGTCATGAGTGACCGGATACTTTCGGAGAGGTCAAGAACGAGAAGGATTGTTGAGAATACCATCAAAATCCTATATTGAAAAGATAATAAAAATTGTTTAAAAGGACAACGATATCTCTATTGATAGAAGTGTCAATTCGGGTAGGTCGGGTTCGGATCGGATTACGTTTTTTTTAACTCTCAACCCGAACCAAACCCGACCCAAACTCGAACCTAACACGGACAACTCATATAACCCGATCAAAATTAATTTTTTTTAGTCATTTTTCCAATAATTCTTCACTTTTAGCTCAATACTCCATCACTATTTTACTAATATTGATATTACTATATATAAAAATATCTTAATTTTTAAAATAAAATTTGATTTAACCGTAAGAAATCCACTAACCCCTAAATTCAAGTCAACCCGAAGCCGATCCGAATCCAACCCGAAAATTTTCAACTTGAAACCCTCCAACCCAAACTCAAAAATGTCCAACCCAAGCCTAATTTTTTTCAGGTCAACTTGGGTTGGATCGTCATATCAGGTTCATTTTTAACACCCTATCCATTAATATGAAACATTTTGGATATAGCTTAAAATAAAATAATAAGGGTTTAAGTTAAAAGTCATACGTATGATGCTATTATAGAACATTATTTTAGATAAAAATCAAAACTAATAATATTATATTATAGTAGTTATAGTATATAATTATTACAATATAGATATTTCATCCCTGGTCAAATTAATTAGCTCTTCAACTGTGATCAGTACTAATAAAATTGTGCAACTACAACATACATAATTTATTTTATCAATACTAACCGACGCAATTGTATAGTTGCAGTGGTTATAGAATGATAATTATTATAATTGTGTAGGATTATAAATTTATAATTTAGTAACCATTATAATTTCGTAGTTATTATAATTAGATTAAAAATAAAGTTGATTTTGAAAAATAAAATGGACAGGGCTATTTCGATCTTAAATGGCAAAAAATATGTTCTTTTGTATTTTGTAAATAATAATCAGAAAAAGACGACGACTACGATCTTTTTTTTCTTAATAAAAATCTCTAAAAGCAACCATTTCTGGTCCTGACTCAAAGCAGTGCAAGGCATGCATGTGAGTGATCCGAGGAGCGTTACGAATGCGTGTCAAATGTGGGTGAGCATTCGGTTTATTCGGTCTATTCGGTTTATTCAAAATTAATCTTGTATAATTTTATTTTATTGATATTTATACAAATTTGATATTAATTTAGTTATTTTGGTTAATTCAGTTAATTCGGTATTACTTTTGTATACAATTTAATTCGATTTGGTTAGCTAATATTAAATCGATTTTCGGTTAATTCGGTTAATTTACTACCGAATTAACCGAATGCTCACCCCTAGCGTCAAAGGCGTGAATAACCGAAACCCCAGACCTGAAATTCAAACCCCAAAACCTCAAATCTCAAACCCCAATACCTCAAAACCTAAACCCCAACCCCAACCCTAATTCAAAGCTGTGCGGGGCATGCATGTGAGTGATCCGAATAGCGTGACGAATGCGCGTAGAAGGCAGGAATCTCTGAAACCCTAAACCCGAAACCCGAAACCGCAAACCCCAGACCCAACCCTATCCAGCACAATTCCGTTGTCTTCTTCCGCCGCCTTAATTCCAAGTCCCGACCACTCCCTTTCCTCCTCTCTCTCTGCTTTTTTATTACCCCTTCCAACGCAAAGCATCTTCCTCTTCCGCCCATCGCCGCTACGCTGGCAATGCCGTCGCGTCTGCTCCTGCTCCTCCTCCTCCTCTTACTCGCCGCCGCCTCCTCCTCCTCCGATCCCATCTCCCTCCCTCTCCGCCGCACACCTCTCCCGCCCCACCCCGACCACCTCCACCGCCTCGCCGCCCTAGCCTCCGCCTCCTACTTCCGAGCCTCCCTCCTCAAGAACCCCCACCGCCGCTCCTCGCCGCCATCCGCCACTTCTTCCCTGTTCCCACACTCTTACGGAGGCTACTCCTTCGACCTCGCCTTCGGTACGCCGCCGCAGGAGCTCCCCCTACTCCTCGACACCGGAAGCCACGTCTCTTGGCTCCCTTGCACCTCCTCATACCAGTGCCGCCGCTGTGCATCGCCCTCCGGAAACACCATCACTCCTTTTCTCCCTCGATCCTCCTCCTCCGCGGTCCTCGTCGGATGCCGAAACCCCCGCTGCCTCTGGATCCACACCGCTGACTTCCTCCGCTCCCGTTGCGCCGCCTGCAACAACGTTACCTCCGATTGTCCTGTCTCCGCGTGCCCCCCTTACGCCCTAATCTATGGCTCCGGGTCCACCGCCGGCCTCCTCATGCTGGAGACGCTGGGCTTCTCCGGCTGCACTTTCCCCAATTTCACCGTGGGATGCTCAATTTTCTCACAGCGCCAGCCTGCCGGAGGCATTGCCGGATTCGGCCGCGGCGCCCCTTCCCTCCCATCCCAGCTTGGCCTGAGGCGCTTCTCATACTGCCTGATCTCTCGCCGGTACGACGACGACGCCTCCGAGAGGGGCTCCGTCGTGCTCGACCCACCCAAACAGGACTCCTCTAGTGGCTTCAGCTTCACGCCCTTCCTCAACAATTCGGCCGCTGGCGCGGGCTCGCCCTTCTCCGTCTACTACTACGTCGGATTGCTCGAGATCGCCGTAGGAGGCAAGAAGGTCAAAATCCCACATTCTTCCCTCCTCCCCGACCGCATCGGCAACGGCGGCGTCATCGTGGATTCCGGCACCACCTTCACATACATGGCCTCCAAGGTGTTCGATCCAGTGCTCGCCGCATTCGTCGACCGCGTGGCGGGGCGGTACAACCGATCCACCGCCCTGGAAGTCCAGACAGGCCTGCGTCCGTGCTTCGCTCTGCTGCCCAACGCGACCGACGTGGAGCTGCCAGAGCTGGCCTTCCGCTTCAAGGGCGGCGCCGAGATGCGACTGCCGATGGAGAATTACTTCGTATTCGTGGACGCCGCGGGGGTGTGCCTCACCGTTATCTCCGACGGCAACGACGTCGCCACCGAGGACGTCGCCGGCGGCCCCGCGGTGATACTGGGCAATTTCCAGCAGCAGGACTATCTGATGGTGTACGACTTGGAGCGGGCGCGGTTGGGATTCCGGCGGCAGTCTTGCCTAATCATCTAATTTATTCCTAATTAACCCTCGAAAGCTTAATTAATTAATCGAACCAAGTTTAGTACTATCCTATGATTTTCTTTACGGCAAAGTGCAAAGTGATTAGCAGCTTTAATCACAAAGTCGATAAAGAGACTCAAGTTGCTTTTCGTAAAATCTAATAAATAAACAATTCACTTAATTTTTTTTAGTTGGCAAGAGCTTAATTATTCCTATGATGGTCCAATAAATAGGAAGTATTAATGATATATTAATTTATCGAGACTAAAACTCATCTCCTAAGTCAAATTAGACTGAAGACTCATGTTGCTTTTCCTAAAATCCTTTAAAAAAAAACAACTCACTTAAAATTTTTAATCTAGAAAATCAGTGATTCTAATTGATTAATTTTGAAGGAGATTGATTTGGTCCCACACAAATTATTCATTGACCATCAAAATAAATCAAAAAATATTTAGGGGGCATATTCAAACGATCAATATTCTTAAAATTATCATCCTACTAAAAAAACTCATATAATACATCATAGCTGGGATAACAATTTACTTAAATTGGAGTAAAATATGATAACACTCACTTTAGATATCCATTGTTATCGACCCCAATTAAATACAGACTAAATCACGAAGATATTTTACTCTAGTACAGAGATAATTTACATGTGAAAAATCAAACACCCAATGGATATTTTACCCTCGTTGAAAATCAAGCTCAAATTTATATTTACTCGTGTAATTATCAAATATGGCAATACGTGGGGGCAACAATTCACTTAAATGAATAGACTACAATGTTTGATAAATGAACACCAGTAAGAACATTGTTTTCTTGCTCTTTGGGGCAGCTTTTATAAATGAGTGCGCTTTGAGGAAAGATGGCTAGCTTTTGGCACGGCAATAATATTCTAAGTTTCTAACGCGTGCTGCTGATCCTTGCTTTCTTTTTTTTTTCTTTTGTATTTATATTGGGAGTGTCACATGGATGTGTCGTGTTATATCTGATCCAGCATGTGTTTACCTTTATATCTGGTCTACCACGACACATGAATGGGTAAAAAATAGGTTCGTGTTGGGCTAGACTCAGCTCAGTAGATCTGTTTGACACATGGCTTTCATGTTGTTATGATAAGATTGATGACAGCTCGAATTGACGCGGAAATGCATTTTGATGCATTGTAACCATTAATTGTCCTCTATATATATATACAGATAGTCTTAGGGTAGCAAGGTGTCTGTCCTCCCTTATGTACTAGTCACTATTCGGATTAGTTGTCCCCGTAATTTACCTCCTTCGTGTTGACTCTGTGACAGGTTGATGGAGGCGCTGGGGCGAGCGAATCATCTTCTGCCACCATAGTCACAGGGTAATGTGATGATTAAAATATAAAATGTTATCCTATGAGATTTTGAGGTTGAAATTTGACGCGTTTGAACATATATCTTTTCTATATTTTGACCATTTATACTAATGACTAGTAGTTATCCATAATTTAACTTCTCTGTGTTAGTCTATAAAAAGATTGATGAGATTCTGAGGGCAAACAAATTATCTTTTACCATATATAAAGAGAGAAAGGTGCCTCAACGTACCAAGGTCATCCACATCCAAAGACTATTGTGCAGCTAAAAAAATTATCTATTGTGCAGCTAAAAAAATTAGAAGGAAGAAATTTTTTCCCCAAATTTCATCCAGCTAATTCCCACAGCAGATGATCTTTTCGTTAATTCGCCTCTGATAAATTTAAATATAATTTTTATATATTAAAAAATCAACTTTTAAAATATTCATCTTATTTAATATATAAATTATAATTCTCTTATTATTACTCTAAATATTTTATCATTGTATTATATTCTGTGGAGTTAAGAGTCCTGACTTGGTGTGACCTTAAAAATCCAATTACACTTTGAGGACATTTTAATTTTTAAATTATTCATTGTATCATTTTTAATTATTTAGAATAATAAAAAAGATTTTTTTATTAGAATTAAAAAGTCATTTAATAACACTATTAAAGAGAATTTAATTTTCATTAATTTTAATCTGTGCCATATTTCATGTCCACATTATTATTTAAAGAATTAATTAAATTCTTATCCTACTTGTTTTTCCGATAAATTTGTTAATTCATTTAAATCCAAAACGATAGTCTTATTATTCTGATATTGACAAAGCACACTGTATCTACACCGTTTAAAAAAGAATGTAGTCTAAAAATTTGTTAAGAAATTACCGTTTACCGCCATGTTGGGAGAGAGAGCGAACCACTGTTTTTTCCCTGTAACTGAAGACAATAAAGCAAACCAAAGGAGATGGATTTTGTTTTACAATCCTCATCATGTGCGATTGGCTTCCTCACTCATCATCCCCTTGAAGCTCTTAGCTAACCAAATCGCAGTTTCCCTAGGGGACACCTTATCCTTCCCAAAGGGATTTAGAACGACAGCAAGCTCTTCCAGTCTATTGTGCTGCAGAAGATCCGCAGATAGCTCTAACAATCCTTCAAGAGCTTCTGCTCTCTGTCTGAAGGAGTTCACGTCCAGCGTTTCTTTAGCCGGAGCCTCCTTTGCCTTTGGAGCGGGGTTGAGTTCAGATGAAGCAAATTGGTTCTCTGTATCACTTGATTTTGATGTTGGTGAGCTACTGAGCCTCTCCTTACTGCAGCTTTCTGAAGCATTTGTTTTAAGAGTCATACTTTCAACAAATCCAGAAGGGTTCAGGCCAGTTGAGATGCTCCTCGTATCTGCCTCATCTTGCACAACGCCAAGTAGCTTTCCCATGTCAATGTTCTGAACATTTTTCTCCTTGTTGTCTAAGATAGGTTGATCGCCACCAACTCGAAAACTACTGTGCCTAATGACATGTATGACTTCATCAAAAACTGGGGTCAAGTGAGGTGCAGTCGTCTTTTCCATTGTTTGATTGATAGGGACAGGAGTCCTAGTATTTTCCAGAGGAGAGCTCTTTGGGGTCGTTGAAACAAATGGCACAATATCTGTCATTGAAGAAAGGAGCTCTCTAACTGTAAACTTGTCGATACCATTTCGCATGACACTTGGATTTTGATCAGGTTTGACTGAGGAAACATCATCTTTGTAGACGACATTTTGTTCAGAGATAGAAAAGGTTGGCTCCAGTAATGAACTTGAACTCACTATGTCATTACTCGATGTACTGTTCTGCATGTCCTCTGCACTAACTTCAAAGTTAAAAATAGGTTTACTGTCATTCCCATGACTCTCGGCCGATGAATAATCAAGCCTCACATTTGTAGATGAAGATAGTGAAGATGCCGGCCTATCTGATTCCGAAATTTCAGTCAGAAAAATTTCCTCAGCAGAATCAGGTGTTTTATTCAGGGAACAACATTTCTTCTGGCCCTCCACTGTTGTACTGAGAGAATCTTGACTAGGAATATGTGAAGCACTTGATGGAAACAATTCATTCTGCACTTCATCAACTGCTACTGGAGATTCTTGACTTGGAACAGATGGAGAGCTTGATCTACCCAAATTGATTTCA
>JBBPFQ010000086.1:38061-50284 GCA_037974815.1 Kaempferia elegans
GTCACTCTTACTCCTCCCCATTGAACCAGTCGATACGAGCATTCAGTGTCTTCGGCAGGCACATCCGGTCAAATCGCCACTTTTTCTGCTAAACTGCACCAGCCAGTAGAATCAAGGTGTGGCTTCGACAAAGAAGTCAAACAGGACGCCTGCCAAGGGCGAGCACCAACCCAACCCGGCCTCACATGCGCATCTCTTGACCACAATCCTTAACGTTCTTTGGCTTGGCCAAGTACATTTATTCTCTCAGGTCGCGCTGAAGGCAATCTATGCATAGCTCGACCATTTCCTTCTCCGAAAGCCTCTTTTCGAAAATGCTTTGACTCTCCACCTTTGCTTTGGAAGAAATCGTCGAAGCTCTCATCAGGAAGCTGCTTAGTTGCTGCCAACTCTGCGTAGGTATGTTTTCTTACTGATGCGTAGAAGTTGTCGTAAAAGACCTTAAGCAACTGACTCCAACTGTGTATGAAGTTTGGAGGAATATCTGTGAACCAACTTAGGCAGCCCCTGTGAGGCTTAATGGAAACTGCTTAAGAAGGTAGAAGTTATTCTATCAGAGGTTTCATTTCCCCTTCTTGACTTATTCTGACTCTTCTTTAGTTCGCCAGTCTGGCTATTCTAGTATAACCCAGGGTAAGCTCGTCAACCCGATCAAGGGAAGCACTTTACGATTAAAGAAGCGGCACCTGTATTGACTTTCCTTCTTTCGAGTAAGAGTGTGTTCCCACGGTTGAAGTTCAATAAAGGGCTCCCTTTTGATCAGAGGAAGACGGTATGGGTCTTTCCTTTAGCACTTTTATCCTTTCTATAAGGTGTGCTTCTGCTAGAAGAATGGCAGGACTCACCATTTGAATGAAAGTCGGCCAAGGCAAAAAATGGACTCCATCGGATGTTGCCACGGAATCGGGTTCTGTTTTCGAATCACTTTCTGCTGCTCAGTCATAAGATGCTTTGGTAACCGATGTAGCTTCATCGGATGATGTTCTAGTAGAGTCTGATACCGGGGAATCCTCTTCCGTTAGAAGATCATTTATTCTGAGTTTCTAACTATCCTCTAGCACCTTGCTTTCTCCGACTCCGACGATCTAGACAAAATCTCGCTTAAACCTCAGAGTCTTCCTTTTTTATTCTTTTTTTCTATATTATATATAATAATAGATCTTAACTTCAGTCGAAGTGCCGCAGAGCTTTGAGCATACCTTCAAAACTTCCTTCACTTTATTAGCAAGACAAGACCAGTAGATCAAAGGCTATCAGCTTCTTTCTCTTTATTTCCCAGCGAGGACTTCTTTATTTCGTCTTGAACGATGAAAAGTATCCCCCGCTCGCATAGTTTCTACGGTCATCTACGCAACCCAACTTAGAACATTTTCGGTGTAAGTCGCTACTCTCTTGTCTTTTCAGCTAACCCGTAAAAACGAAACTTCTTCCCCGATCGGATAATCACCCGTTGGTTGCTTTGAAGAGTCTGAGTGAGAAAGCGACTATGGCCACGTCTTTGTTTTGTTCTTGATCGCATTCCCCACTCAAGCCCTTTCTCCAATGCCCGACAACTCATTTGTCGCACACCGTCTGGGTAAATGGATCTTTCACATACTCCCTCTTATGTTTCCCTATTGGTCTCACTCTCACTACCCCGGTAACTAGATTGCTTATCAAGAGAGTCAATTTAGTGAATCTAGTCCGAGGTGGAAGTCGTATTAACCCGCGGGATCTCTAAAGATGAGTACGCCCAGATCTGATTCACTTGCAGGTATTCGAGAACAAGCCCCTCTAGAGATGAATGCGCAGCTGAGTCAATCACTGTGGATTCTGTGGCATCAATCCCAGTTGCCTTTCTTCGGCCGTATTCTTCCACTCTTCCTAAGACCGGTAATTCCTTTAGGCCACTCACTGGAACCCCAAGAATTTGTCCTAAATCTTGCTTTCCTATTCATTATTCATTGCCTTTCCTTCCCCCGGTTGGTTTCGCTCTCTTGGAACGTTCATTCCTTGTAAGAACAATCCTACATCTAAACCTTGTTCTTGCTACTTAGGGACTATAACTCCTAGAAGTCGAACTCGCGAGCATAAATGAAGATCCCTTATTCGGAAATTGACTTCGCTTTGTAGCGGCAACCGATTCTCATATATATGGTTATGCTCTTTCTGCTTTTAGTTCTTGACAGAGTTTAGTGTCAGTTTAGTCAGTCGAGGTAAGCACATATGGTGTAATTCTTTCTGTCCCACTTTTTTGTTGATCCATGTGATCCAGTTGCAGTGTAGAGCCCATACCATGAGAGTGGGTAATACCTAATATAAAGTAATAGGGCTACCTGTTCTACCGAGTCGACTACAGGTATAATTATAATAAGGAATAGGGAGTGGTTTAGCGCATATATCTTCAAGGTGGGGTTAAACTATAAACTACTCTTATCTTATCTTACCAGTCAGTCTTGTTCGTAACAGGCAGGGGTTTTGAGTAATGTGAACTTTTGACATTGAACATTGAAGTGCTACCCGGAAGAATTGCCTCGATTCTATCTTTGGATAGAGAAAGTCGAAATTAATTAGTAAGCTGGCCCCTTACTCTTCGTGAAAACATAGCAACAGGATTTCATAGAAAGAAAGCATTCGCAGAAAAAAACTTCCTCACCGATCAAATAACATCACATCACGTTCAGGAACCCTTCAAATCAAGAATTCCCTACGCTGGAAAGAACGGGATCAAGAAGTGGAAGTGGTGGTTAAGTCAGGGGATTCGCGATGCCATTTATTTGTAGGGTCTTGCTGCTGCTATCGGCCAGAGGATGAACCTTGACTTAGACAACCCCAAGGAGCTTGGTGAACGCACTTTCCTTGCTGTTCATTCTATTCCTTTTCATTATCAGATTCAGGTTCTCACCCAAGAAGCTCCCTTTTCGCTATACTCTTCCTGCTCGTGGCTGACTCAACAGGTTCTTTTCACTAGAATTTCTACAAAAAGAAAAGAAAACTAGAGTTCTTTTTTTCTTTTGTATCATCAATAGACTCCCTTCGCTTATTTCCCACTTGTCGATTCCCTTTCTCTATGGATTGCCCCGGGCTCGATTCCTCGGGCTTCTCCTATAGTATTCACTTTTTTTTTTGCATCAGTTGATAACCTTTGTTCCCTAAAAGCTTAGGAGCCAAGTGAGTCTTCTTTTCCTTGAATCTCTATCTCTAACCCAGACAATAAATGGATAGGCCACGAAAGGCAAAACCAACTTCAGTGTAAAGAAAGGGTCGTTCTGGGAAGTGTTGTGCTAAGTCCGGCATCTGCCTTATTATTACCTTTCTTTGCGGTAAATTGCTTAAATCTCTGACTTCGATTTAACGCTGGTGAAAAACTCAGACTTTCTTTCAGTGAACTATTCCCTTCGTTCTCTTATCTGTTCTTCTCCCTCATTTCGTCCTTCCGGAAACGGAAATCGAGGTCAATGTCCGGCCTCTCCTAGTTGGTTCTCTACTGGTTATTAGATGTTTGCTAAGTTCTTTATGAACGAAGTGAGACTCTGACTGTCGGGTAGAAGCATTAACTTTCTGTCTATTGGACCGGTTGAGGATGTTAACGACTACAATGAGTGAGTTGCCCCCACTACACACTACACTAGGAGGAGAAAGCAGCTTACTTACGCAATTAAGGCAGCAGGGTACGGATCCTGTTCACAGGCGTAGTTGCGTGTACTTTTTAATGAAAAAGCAAAGGACGACTTCAAGGCGAGACCCTTTCCCACCAATAATCGAAGGGGGGCTTGGCTTGTACCAGACTCTAAAAGAGTTTTTGTTCGAGTGAGCCGTACTTTCTTCCTTCTCGAGGTGCTACAGCTCTAGCAGGAAGGGAGGTGCGGAAGAAAAAGAAATGCCATTGTAGGTCGAGCTCTCGTAATTGATAGCAACTATGTCCGTTCCGTTCTGGCTAGCGATGAAGGGGATATGACTTGACTTTGAAGGATAGCCCTGTTTCAACGGGATGACAACCATCCCAATCACTCGGTTCTTACCTGAGTCCGCATTGACCTTCGCTCTCTTACTCTTACTAGAGCTGGTTCTAAGCCTACCTTTTTCTTTCCCACCCTACAGCCCTCTTCTACTTCTAGCGGGGGCCTTCCGTAGAAGCAGCATCCTCAAGAGTGATTAATTATGCCTGTGATCCAGTAGAAACTCTTCTTTTTTCTGCTGTGATTGAATTCCTAACTGGTGCTGGAGGAATAACTGGTATTTCATAGAATGAAAACAAAAGTCGCTTCGATTACATTTTTCACCGATAAAGATCGTCGATAGGAAAGCTCTGTTACGCACCAACAACGGCTACTCTTTCTTCTATCTTTATCGGTGCATAAGCGAGTCTTAGCGGTCGAAGCATAAGCAAGAAAGAAAATAGACCGCCTGTACGAAAGAAAGGACTTATGAAGAGGATTTTACTAGAGTCTCCAATCCATATATAAATCTTGTACGCAAGTTGGCACAGCGCTGGGAGCTTTCAATCAATCTCGCTCATCTGGTCTACCCGGTCAAATCCGCTCTCCTGCCTGTGTATCCCATGCCCGGTGCCGTTGATCTGTCTGATGGGATAGATATATAAATTCCTATATTGAAATATATCTCCCCACTTTGTTCCCGGTTTTGAATTCTTTTATTCATCTAACCTACGTATGGTATCACGATATGATGTTGTTTAGAGAAAGAAAGTGGGTAAATAAATGAATCACTGCCTTTGGCCGCTATCACAACTTGCAATGAGTTTCGATTATACGTACTACGCTTCTCTAATCCAATCTCAAGGAATGGAATGGCTTTGACGAACCTTCAACTCTTTTATTATTTTATTATTAGCTGCCAGGCTATCGATTCTATTTTCTTTTCTTTATTTTACTGCGTCGAACAGCGAAGGACGAGTCAGATAACTTCGTCGGGCAACTAAGAGCTATCCCAGGTACGGCATAGCAGGCATATAAGAAGGGGCCATTCAAAACATCGCCGGGCACAAAAACAGCATTCCTACCAGCGCGATCTCAAACAAGAGCTGATTCGGGAACTGAGAACCGACTTGAATCTCTTCGTCAAAATTGACTTTCAAGACAACTTCCACTCTAAGTGAAGTAAAGAAGAGCGATCTATAGTTCCTATATTCTTAATACTTGACTTATTATATATTATAGATATTATAAGAAGGGTGAGGCTTGGAACCCTCAAGTAAGACATGATCTCGAAACCTAGCTCTTAGAGTAGCTATTGAATCTGAATCCTTTTTTCATGATACCCACTAACTCACGCTTTTGGTCGCACTTCCGGCCGTAGAAAGCACTCTTTCCAAGTCAATTTAAAGAAATCCTACCACCGCCTAATCACTTTAAATTGAGTTACCACTCGGTAAGGTAAGGTTTTGAAGGAAGGACCACTGAAGGTGGGAAAGGAATACATCTGGTTCAGAAAATTCAACCACTATTGGTCTAAATCATAGTCAAAAGAAGAAGACGCCGAACAGCTGCTCGCCCTAAGATATTAGGGCAGGACAGGACTGACTTACGAATAAGAAAAGAACAAAGGATGGACTATATAGAGTCTTTGCTTTTTTTTGTATTCTATTCTAGAAAGACATCAATTTTTTCCATCAACCTGTGATGCCGGTCGTGGGCAGCAGAAAGAGCTCGGATCTGATTAAATTATATAGAGGGAGGGCCTATCTATAGCAAGCATGCACATAGAAAACCTAGTATAGTCATATATCTGTCCAGTGATTCAATCACAGGTATCGTGCTAAAGCTACGAGGGTCAACTTACTAACTAGGGAATTTTCAAGTCCCTGAAAGTTATAGCAGTCTACTTGACTGAGTCCCCTTCTCGTAGAAGTTCATCTGTCATACAAACACATAACGAGAGCCCTGGGATGAGATCATAGATTGAATTTTCTCTTCAAAGAGCTCTGAGTTTGAATTTCATTCTTCGAACGCCATATTTTGTATATACGATTGGTATCCCGCTCCTCTCACACAGACAAAGAGGACGCCCAAATTAACTATAAAGGGGAAAGGTCGAAGGGTCGAATCGAATTGGAAGCGGGAGAAGAGTCAACTCGATCAATCAGATTTTTGGGACAGCCAGGTTGGTAATCAACTTGAGTGGGCGAGGGAAAGGGAACCGGGGGACAGACCTATGCTGCTAGGGAGTAGGGAGTTCCCTTCATCATTCATCAGTGGAAAGATAAAGATCAAGAATACCTTATGTTATGAATAGTGTCCTCCCAGTGGGGCATGAAAGACCTTAGTCAACCTGAGGGGACTTCGATCCTTATGGCTTGAATTCCCTACCGATTAGAAAGGAGCTCCCCTTCGGACCCCCCTCCTTCCTTCTAGTCTGCAGTTCTATTCCAACTATCCGGTTGGCCCCTCGAGCAAATCTTTCCTAAAGTCTCCTGATCCTATAGATTCTATTATAAGGGTGAGGTCAGAAGAGATACTATAGTCCCGTCCCCTACCTCCTGATCGGTCTTAATAGTTTTCATAGGACCAATCCGCTACGAATATTTATTTCATTTTCCTCCCGCCGAATGCGATTTTAAGTCCCATCCAAGCTTGGCCTCTTTCATCATCTGTATTCCTTGTCTTTGACTTCTCCTTCCTAAAGGAAGACTATAAGAGATAAGAGGCCTTTTCTTTTAGCCTAGCCGATCTTTCTGCGCGCGCCTTTGTTTAATTTACTGAAGGGAGAAGTTTGTATGCCCGTTTTTTACTAAACGAAAACTTTTGATAGCATCACTGAAATCTCATCCATAGTAGGTCCTTATCTAAGGGTTTTCCTTACCCCTTCTTCGACTTTTTTATTAGTTTTATTAGTGCAGGTTCTCCTTTAAAGGGCAAGACATGAAATGAACATGAAATCCTTCTATTTCCTTTATGTTCTCTGTCTCTTCTAGCTTGATTCGATCCTGGCTTATTCTTTTCTTTCTGTTTCCTACTCGATCACTTAAGATCTTTCTTGTGTCCAATTCAAGTTCTTTTCTGTCTTCTTGCGTGGCTTGTGCCAAGCCTTGGTTTTGGTTGCCGGGTGTCGTTAGTCAATTCTGGCCCAGTTTTCATTCAAATAGGAATCCCGGATCTTGCGCTTCTAGGGTCATTTTCTCCATCTCAGCTGCAGTCGGAGCTGCTACAACTGGAAAAAAGGTGAGCAGGTTTGCTTCTCGTCTTTTCCTACACGAACCGACTAGTATAGCATATCCAGCAGAAAAAAATCCATAGATCCATCTCCTACTGCCCCCCTAAGTAACATAGAACAAGAGGCAGATGCTTTTTAAGGAAAGGGAATTTTTCGTAGATGGTTTAATCAGAGCCCTGGAAATGCTTTTTTTTTTCCTCCGGGGATTCAAATATTCCTAAATTTCCGGATTCGGCTGAAGCCGAATACAGAGCAATAGCTGCGACTGGACTTTTCCTATAGCATATCAAGTTCCTATCCTAGCAGAGGTGAATCAGAGTTTTGAACTACTGAAACTTAAATCAGCCCTAAAGGTTATGGAAAGATCTGCTCGTGTTTTTATTGTCGGGATTTGTCTTTCGAATGCCAAAAAGTCCACTGTTCGGTGGAAGCCAGAGCCTGCACTCGGATTAGCATTTTATTAACGAATAAAGCGCTTAAAAGCCCCGGCTTCCCAGATTCTCTTAGTTCTTGTCCGACGAGCTCTAAGCGCTCGGCATATGCTCCCCATATGTCTCAACTTGACCTCATCAAAGAAAAAAAAGACTCAACCAGCAAAAATAGGACTTTTCTCTCTTCCTTGCCCCCACGCCAAATGCGTTTTTTTAAAGCTAAAGCTTTGCCACATCTCTGTCTCATACGTTATTGAAAGTGCCTGTGTGTACTTCTTTATTTTGATTCCCAACATGGTCTCTTGAAGGTGAAGCTCTATACTCGAGGAAATCTTGTATTTTATTGAAAGCTCTCTAGCGGATTGATTTACCTCTTATACTTCTTTCTTCGTTCCTAAATGAGGAGGAAGGTGCGCTAGACCTGCTGAATTAAGGATAGGATGGATTGGCCGCAGCTCTTTAACCTCTTTATTTTGAGCTTTATTCGCTCAACCGACCGATAGAAAAGATGGATCTGTTTCGTACCTCCATACTGACCACCAAACTGACAGACTTGGAAGTAATCAATCGAGATGAATGGTTTTCAAGCTTGATTGGACCTGAACTCTTCTATTCGATATATATATCACTACCTATGAGCAGTAGCTAGGCAAAGGCTCTCTCCGAGTGGAGACTACGAAAGAGAAAAGAGAAAGGAACAATATAGATTGATGATTTATGGAATCAGAGGCCCCGGGCTTCTTAAAAGGTTCCCAGCTCTATTGCTTACAGAATCAGATCCAATATCCACGAGCAGCACATCTCTCCCAGCCTATGGACCCTCCTAGATCTCTTCATTCCAGTCACCACCTTGGGACAGGAGATAGAAAGAAACCCGAGGCACGAAAGCCCTAGCGGAGATCCTGGCACAAAACCTGTTGACAATAAGGTTGAGTGCTTTCTATTTCTATACACAATTGAGGATTTCGGTTTGTTTGGCCGCTAAGAGCACTAGTAGTTATAGATTCACGCTATAAGCTATCATTCTGGGGATATCGGTCTTCGACAGGCCTATACTACTAAAATGAAATATAGCGCTGTTCAATTGCTAGAGGAAAGGTGCCTTGTAGCTGAGTGGACTCTGTCTGGACTTTAGGAATTAATGAGTAGCCGTCATCCGAAATTTGAAAAAAGGGGGGTTCGGGAAAGGAGTAGGGTCACGGTTAGCCAACTAATCTTTAAATTTAAAGAAAGAGACAAAACTTGAGCGAGGAATGGGCTCCACCCTAGTTCTTAAGGCTAAGTATCACGTGATACACAAAACTCGGCTAGAAAAGGATAAAAACCCGTCCTCCGGGAAAAGACAGCAAGAGATTGTGGCTCGAAAGTGGAGGAAAGAGATTTGGAATAAACAGGTGCTGTTGTGGCCTAGGACTCAGATTCTGTCCATATTTCTTCTAGCATTGTTGGATAATCGGCTTCTAATGCCCTGAGAGCTTTTAATCAGTCCCTTCCTCGCCGCTTTTCTTTTATTCCTTGTCCTCTAAAGTGAGGAAATTCGCTCAAAAGTGGACTTTTTCTTCTTCTTTTTCCAGCCAGAAAATGGAATCAAGAAGACAATGTGCAAGAAAGAATATATTAGTATAGTGTAACTTTAAAAACAAAATAGCATATCTTCTGTATAAAGCACACTGAAGCTTGAAAAGAGTCCCGTGCTTTCTAACCCCCATCTATACAATAACACTGCGGATTTCTCCCTTCGACTGATAAAACAGCTACATCTATTGCTTTTCAGCCCACTTCCGATTCTACTTCTTCTTCCTTTGTGCTCACAGCTGGGCTCGCTGCTTTTCCTTCAACGACGAAAGATATGCTTTTTTTATTGCCCCGTTTGTGTTCCATTCCACCTCATCCTTACATATAATAAATGCTCGAACGCCTGTCTCAAGCGAATCCAGAAAAAGACATCTTTAGAACCCACATCCCTTTCACATCACTTCTTCCTTTCCCCCTCTAGCTTCCATTCTTCCTCGGAAGTCAGAACCTCCTCTGTGGGCTGTGCACCCACTTCGCTAGGCTTTCTCATCACCCTTTCTTCCCTGCTTTCACTACCATAATAGACGTTCTACTTCACTCGGCTTCCGCCAGCTCCTCCTTCCTTTTCTACCAGAAGGGTTCCAAACCTTCCTTTTCTATCTATCTAATAGTGCAACCATCCTCTCGAATGGAGAAGTTCCAATCTCACTCAAGGTTGTGAGCTTAAGGAAAGCGAAGCTAACCAAGTCAACGTTGTGAGCCACGACACTTCGAATCGTTGGAGAAGTTCTAGGCTAATCAACTCATTTGAGAACTTGTTTTAGGTATAACAATTCCATTCCTTCTTTCCCGCTTGGAGAGACAGGGATTTAATCACTCTTGATAGCCAGGAAAGGAAGAAGGTAAGGCTGATTCGAGACTAAGAGCCGCGGCACCGGTTACGAGAACAGTAAGATAAAAAGAATATGATTTATATACACTCTTTCTTGCATTAAGTTGAATGTGCGAATTCCCTCTCATCTGTCGATTCAAAAGTCATTTATCGAGTGCGATTTAGACTGTCTTACTCCGGCTAATCCCCGCCTCTATCTAGTCTTCAGATGCCGTATCCATACTAGAAAGGGAAGATGAGGCAAATCGGATTACCCGCGATAGTAAGGCAAATCGGAAGATTGTCCCTCTCCCTCAGTCATTAAAGTGAGGATTGGCTTGGGTTGGCCTCTTCCTGCCCTAACAAACCTAGTCTGTACTTTCTTCTTTATACGGATATTCTACTTAACTGGGCTTCCATCGGAACTAGACCTGAGGCAAGGAAAGCAACTGAGGATTAGCCTCACTAGCCTATTTTTGACTTATATACGTCAACTCGGAAGATCCTAAATCGGAATAGGAAGGTTATTGCCTAAATAGTAGTCTCTTCGGATCTACAACAGGATAGCTAAAAAAGAAGAAGGCTGGCTGCTGGGCTTGTTGTGAAATAGGCTCTTCCGCCTTCTCGGTTGATGGCACGGGCGCAAACGTCAATAGAGAAGTTGATGCTGGCTCGGCAAAGTAAGCTGTTTCGAAGCGGCTGAGGCATTTTCTTTCGGATTAGTTGATCTTGTAATGCCCTAACCGCCTGAAAGTCCTAAGGCGCAGGTAGTACTAGGGCTATCGGCTGTAGTAGGGCTGGATGCCTAGCGGCCTCCCTATCTATTCCAATTCGTGTAAACCGAACATCAAGACAAGCAAGTACGGCTTTGAGCTACATCTGCTGCTTTGGAAAAGGAAGGAGTTGAGTTTGGTAGGCGGAGAAGTAAGTCAGAGTAGCCCCCTTTACTAATAAGGGAAAGAAAGTCAGTAGTCTCGAAAGTAGGCTCGGGTTAGTACCATCAGCTGTTGAGCAAGGTCAGTAGGCCAGAACCATTAGTAGGCTCGGACAAAGCGGACAAAGAAAGTAGGCTTAGTACGCCTGGCACAGTCAGTAGGCACAGCAAAGTAGGCTCGGTAGTAGGATTAGTTGGTACACCATTCCCTCAGTCTAGTCTGCTTCATCGGAACATCTCTCTCGGTAAAGAAAGAGAGTTGGTCGGTTACGGCCTCATCTTCAGCTTCTAGTAACGATTTCAGACCTATTCTATATCCTAATATAGAAAAGTAATCGGACTAGCTAGGTTTCGGAATCAGCTTCAAGCCCTACTCGGCTATCACTCTTTTCCCTCATCTTCAGTGCGGACGATTGACGACCTGTTGCGTATGAAAGAATCAGAATCAGACTAGGTTAGTGAGGCAAAAGACTAATCCTCTTGAATCAATACTCATGCCGGGTTAAATCAATATTTGGCTCATGCCGGGACTAAGCAGAGTTGGATTGGTACCACTCCACTCCTCAGTTCGGCTAATTCTTTTACGGTTGAGGGTGAAAGTCCTAGTTCTTAGCTGAAGTACTACTTGCTTGCGTATCACCCTTCTCGTCTACATAGTTTCTACATAGAACTGGAAAGTTTCGAAAAAGCAAAGCATACTTCATAAGACTAGGCATAAGGCTTAGCGCGGGTAATAGGGCGCCGGGACTAGCTACCTTGGAATTCTATCTTTAGCTTAGCGCGGGTTCGAATCCAGCCCTCGCCAATAACCTTTCTTTAGGGTTAGGGGTAATATAATAAATAGAATAGCTCCCCTAAAGGAAAGGGTTCCTATTTGATAAGCGAGCTGCTTCACGATGTGACGTATAGAAAGTCGAAGCAAAGATAGAGAAGAGAGCCGAATCAAAGGAAGCCCACGTTGGACGAAATCCTTTAATTATCGATTCTCTCTTCAAGTCCGTGGATCGTTAATAAAGAAGAATCAACTACCTTCTTTATCTGGCGCTAAGCCCACTTCCTTCTCTTTTTGCAAAGAAAACAATGAATTTAAGGAGTCCATTCTTAAAATCTGGAAAGTCTCGTACTCGTAAATCGGCTTAGTCCTCTGCCTATTATCACGAATTGGAGAACGGCCGTACCCGACCTACCTTCTTTCCTTGCTACTTTCCTTGCTAGGAGCCTCAGGGGAATCGAAAGAATAAGATCTAGTCCCTCGGGGTACCTAAATACGATTCTGAGTAGGTGGGCAGAGAGACCTCATGAACAAGACTTAAAGTAGCT
>JBBPFQ010000091.1:20375-38449 GCA_037974815.1 Kaempferia elegans
CTCCGGCCGCCCGCCCGGACCCAAACTATAACCTAGATGAGTAGGTGAACCCGTCGATGGACCGCAAATAATTACGGCCGATTGCGCCTCCATTTCAGCCTCCAAAATGGAGTGGACCATCCCCTGGTCCACAAATTTATGGACCAGAGGATCCTGCCTCGTGCACAGCATATGAAGCGTTCTGTTTTTTTAAGATAATTCAGGTACCTAATTTTTCAAATCGATTAATTTTTAAAGTGACCGGTATAGAAGTTTTCCATCGACCACCAGAATAAATGGAAAAACACTAATAGAGACTCATTAGACGGCTAATATTTTTATACCTACTTCTCACTAGAAGAAAAATGAAATTCAAATATTAAATCTCTTAGTTACCCATTAGAGGGTTTAACCATCGCACCATTTCATCTAGACCTATTTTTCAAACTCATGAATCACCCATTTTTCTTTTTTCTTTAATTGTTTTCTTTTTCCCCGGTTCTGATGTGTTTCATTCTGCACAACTTTATTTTTCTTTTTGTTGTTGTTGTTTTACTTATTTTAATTTTTATTTATTGCTCTTGCCCCCGCATAAATGATCGAGAACATAAATTAGCCTGTTCAATTGTCATGGTTGTGTGCACAGCTTTCAGAAACTAAATGTACCTGTTGGGTGCATACGGAAACTAAGCACACACGAGGCCTGTATTAATGATCCCTCTTTTTTTTCTTTCATTACTCGGAATTGAATTTTATTTGATATGTGAAACTTATAGTCATGTCAAATGAAACCATAATTCCATAGCTGTTGGAGTATCACCTCGTTTGCTGAGAAATTAATTGCTGACATTTATTCTTCATTGTTCATCTTTTCAAGACTTAGAGAATCTGAATGGTCACCCATGCCGAACTTGGAACTTCACCCATGCAAGGATCGTCAACCAAGACTTAGGGAACTTAAATCATCACTTGTAAGGTGGCTATATATAGCCAGTTAGCCACCAAATTCTTGAGATCGTGAAGTAGAGTGAGAGAACTAATCTGTTTTTGATTTTATCTCAGTTCTTTGTTTCTTTCTTGCTTACACCAATATCATGACAAAACTTGTCATGCTGGCTAGCAACCACACTGCCAGCCGTGGCCAATTTGCCAGCCGCGGCCAAGCTCGTGGCCCACAACTGGTGGCTAGCCAAGCCGCGGTCGCTCAAGCTTCCGACCATGAGCTGGCGGTCAGTCAAGTCTCCAGTCGTGATCTAGAAGCCAACCACGCTGCTAGCAGTGGCCAAGCTGCCAACTGTTGCCAGTCATCCAATTTGTCAGTCGTGAGTTGGTGGTCTGCCAAGCCACCGGCCGCATGCTGACGGTCAATCACCCTGCTAACCGCTGCCAACAGCTAGCGACCGCCCAACTTGCGCCCACCGGCCACATTCTGCCAGTCAGTAAAGGCGCCAACTGCATGCTGGCTACTGGCAAAGCCGCCAGTGACTTCGCAATCTGGAAGAGGGAGAGATGGTGGGGCAGAGAAAACTCACCGGAGATCACCAAAGTAGCTGGAGATTTGGGAAAAAGTCAAGCATGTGAGTGAAAAATGGGGTTGTCTCCTAGATTTTCACTAAGGAATACCGACGGAATTGAGATTCCATTGGAAATCTCTAACATATTCTAATTTTCATCGATAGCCCTGTGGCAAACTAAGGTTTGTTGGGGGTTATCAGTGGCCATAACAATCCGTCAGTAACCCCCTTGCCGACGGAATTGTAGTTCCGTCGGTAGATTCTACCAGACATTCTGTTTGTAATCCCATTTTCGAAGGAAATACAATTCCGTCGGTAGCCATCAGTATCCCAATTGGAATGGTTGCCGAGTTGAAGTCTTTCTGACAAAATATGAATTCCGTCAGTATTCGTCGAAGGAAATCATATTCCGTCAAAGAATACCGGCGGATTTTATTTCCGACGGAGATCTCCAACGGAATATGAATTTCTATTCTGGGGTTTTTTAGTGAGTGTCAGTTTGCATATAAAGCCAAGGTGTTCAGGCATTTCTACCTTTCGCATGTCTTATACTAACTATTTTTGTTGATACTTAATTTAATTTTATTGAATATGATTAAAGTAGGAGTGATTATAGATGTTTAATCTATTTTTTAATTATGTTTATTTATATATAATGTTATTATTATTATTATTATTTTTAATGATGGTAGTTAGATAGAATTAAGAAAATTATTAGTATAGATAATATTTAATTATAGATAATATTTAATTATCTAATAGATATAAGTATTAAATCTGACACAAATATGACACGTTAGGTTGCAAGGTCGTAATTGGAAAGACATGGAAAATATCACAAATTTATAAGAGAAAAATTTCTTTATTAATATGAGAGATTTTAGGTAGAAGCTAAAAATAAAACCACAAAAATTTAGACCAAAAATGAATAATATCATTCTATTATAGAGATATATAAATTCGACTCAACACAATTGTCTGGCCAAAAACATAAATATGTAAGCAAAAGTTTACTTATCAGCTACTAAGTTAACTAAAGTTTCAATCATATCATATCAATCATGCGTAATGCTATATTCTACTTAACAATTGTTTTAAAATAAATATATATGATCTAAAATCAATCAAACTTAATCTTAAAATTAAGTTACATTATATTAAAAAAAATCAATTGAATCCATTTTATTCAAAATTGGTGGCGTCCTTAATATGAATTTAGATTGAGAGGTAGGTGAAGGAAAGAAAGAGCTGTTTGATCTCACCAAACCCCACTTTATACTAAAATATATGCTCGTGTGAATATATATAAAATGTTTGCCTCACCAAACACATTTCATGTGCCCTCCTCTTTTAGACTTCCAAACTACCCACCAAACTAAACTAACCTTGTCTAGGGACACAATTATGTCACACCTAAGTTGGGTTTTCAAAAACAAGAAACCGATTCGATACCCGAAACCCTCATGCACTAACAACTTAATGAGTGAACACCTTAAAAATGAAAAACTGTCCTAAAAATATAAAATGTGTTTTTATAGATTTTTAGATATTTTCACCAATGTATACTATATTTTTACCAAGAAAACATATCAAAGACAACTTATTTTGGAAACATTATCATTTTTTTTTTTGAAACATTAGAGCTACCTTTTGGTTTGGTATCAAAGTTTTGATTCGGTTCTGATCTACCTTTCCTATGCACCTCCACATACTCTTTACCTAACTACTTTAAAACCCCCAAAAGAATTCATTATTATAAATCCTTTCAATGCTACTTTTGATCTATTTAAGTAGCACCCTTCTTTTGAATGATTAAAAATACTCCCAAAGCATGATTGGAGAAAAAAGTTTATCATTCAAAAGTTGAAAGGCAACTAATTAACAAATTGCCTTTTTAGTCAAAGCAATCTTTAACCTTCAAAATAACATATTTTTTCCCTAAACTTGTCTTTACTTTCTAAAATGTTAAATTTAAGGGTGCGTTTAAATATCTTTGTTTTCATTTTCATTTTCTAGAAAATGAAAAAATAGAAAATGATTATTAGATATTTTTTATTTTTTCCAAAAATATTATCTCTTATTTTAAAAAACAGAGTTGAAAAATATAAATCAAATATTATTTTCTAAAAAATTATATTTTTTAGAAAAAAAAAAATATGCAAACCAAAAGCTACTTAAATTTCTCTTCCTCATCATATTTTATTTCATTTTCTTTAAATTAAGCAACTAAATTAATTTTGGTAATCATTGAGGGTAAAAGATAAATAATAAATATTGTTGGGTCAAAGTAGAAATACTAGAAGGCCAATTTAATAATTGTTTTTTTTTCAGGGGATGAATTTGATAATTAATTATAAAATAGTTGCACCAATCCAAGTGCCGTAGCTTTGCAAATGCCTCACTTCGGCACAGTTATAATTTAGTCCCTCAATTCATATTTTCAGTGTATGATCTTTTGTCAAATTAATAAATATAAAATTATTTTCTTTTCTTATTATTTTAAAATATTAGAAAAAAAACTAACTATAAATGGTCTAAATAGAATTTGGTGGTAGGTCAATTGAATTTTATATAATTACAGTGTTGTTAGTGGAAAAAAGCTAACCTTAGTCAAAAGAATATATATGGAGGGTCAACCACGCTGCCATATGCACGCATTATATATTAAAATAAATAAATAAAATATTTCAATCAATTCGAGATTCTAATATTAATTAGATCTAATTTTATATTAAAAAAAGTATAAAATTTTGGAATTTTCCTTTATTTAACATAAAAGCCCAGATTAATTGAAAATTTAGCTCAAAGTCACTGATCAAAATGCTGTCCTAAATAACAAAAGCGTGCTTCTCAAACCAACAAGGAGCAGTCGTCCCCTACCGTCTTCTAACGGTCAAGATCTAATCGGACCTTTGATCTAACGGATCAAAGTGCTTCTTCTCCAGCTATTGGCCATGTCGCAGTCTTTATATTTCCACGCCAGTTCCTCTAAATCCAAATCTCGAGCGAAGAAGTAGAAGAAGAGACGGAGGAATCGAAGACATGGCCGCCTCGTCCACAGTGAACGCCGCCGGCGCCATCGCCGGCCTTGCCGTCTCGATCCGCAGCTCCTCCTCCGCCTCCCACGCCGACCGCCTCGCCGTCCCCGCCTCCGGCGCCGGGTTAGCCCTAGGCGCCCGATCTCTCGTTGCCTCTTCCTCCTCCCTTCGATACCATCAGCACGGCTTTCCCCGCACCGCCTCTCGCCGCGTAATCGCCGTCAAGGCCGCCGCGGTCGAGACGCTCCAGACCGCCGCCACTGAGGCTCTCGTCGAGAAGTCCATCAACACCATCCGGTTCCTCGCCATCGACGCCGTCGAGAAGGCCAACTCTGGACACCCCGGCCTCCCCATGGGATGTGCCCCGATAGGACACATCTTGTACGACGAGGTCATGAGGTACAACCCGAAGAACCCTTACTGGTTCAACCGAGATCGATTTGTGCTCTCCGCCGGCCATGGATGCATGCTCCAGTACGCCTTGCTCCACCTTGCTGGCTACGACAGTGTCCAGGTTCGCCCTTCGACTTTTTTCTGAGTTTCACTTCCAGATTTGACGCCCATAGGCCGAGTGTGTTCGGAGCTTGACGTTCATCGAGGATCGGAATTTTGCTGGATCTTGGTTGTTGATATGTCTGCTGCCTTCCTTCTGTTCTTTATTTCAATTATCTCTTTCTCTGGCGAACTGCTAATTGCGGCTTCTCGATCCCGCTCCTTCTCTTTGTTATCTAGTTTTGTTGTGTTCTTAGTTTTTACTATTTTTAAAGTCTAGATCTTAAGATTCCAGCACTTTTACCAAATCGATCTGACCTCTGCAAATTTGGTTTTAGATTGAAGACATAAAACAGTTCCGTCAATGGGGAAGCAGAACACCTGGTCACCCTGAGAATTTTGAAACGCCTGGCATCGAAGTCACTACAGGTTCGTTTACTCGATTTGTGATTGCTCATTGCAGATCATCATCAATCCTTTCTTTGCGTCCTTCAATTGATTGTGTAAGTTTAACAAACTGATTGGTCGTCACGAATTGATAAAGGTCCGCTCGGTCAGGGTATGGCAAATGCTGTTGGATTGGCACTCGCTGAGAAACATCTAGCTGCCCGTTTCAACAAGCCTGACAATGTGATTGTTGATCATTACACGTAACAGCAGTTTGCATCCAATTCTTTTACCCTTCTTCGTTTGCTTGGTTGATTGGTTAGTTCATGCATTTGACTAATTTAGCAATATGTTTCAGATATGTTATACTTGGGGATGGTTGCCAAATGGAGGGTATTTCTAATGAAGCATGTTCTCTTGCTGGGCATTGGGGGCTTGGAAAACTCATCGCATTGTACGACGACAACCACATCTCTATTGACGGTGACACTGAGATAGCATTTACAGAAGATGTTAGTGCTCGTTTTGAGGCTCTCGGATGGCATACCATCTGGGTGAAGAATGGCAACACTGGATATGATGAGATTCGAGCTGCCATTAAGGAAGCAAAGGCAGTCAAAGATAAGCCCACACTCATCAAGGTCTGTTTATTTTCATGAGCACTAGGACTGTGGCAGGCAAAAGTGGTTGTGTTAATGTATGTACTGACTTGTTGTAGGTGACCACTACAATTGGATTTGGATCACCAAACAAGGCTAACTCGTACAGTGTACACGGAAGTGCATTGGGTGGCAAAGAAGTTGAGGCAACTAGACTGAATCTTGGATGGCCATATGAACCTTTCCATGTACCTGAAGATGTCAAGAGGTGAGCAAGCCCTATTCTATTTGTTAGATATGCTTAGACCTTCATACATAAATTTATACGTTTTATTGTCGAACAGTCATTGGAGCCGTCATGTCCCTGAAGGCTCCGCCCTTGAAGCTGATTGGAACGCAAAGTTCGCTGAGTATGAGAAGAAGTACAAGGATGAAGGTGCGGAGCTGAAATCTATTGTATCGGGAGAACTGCCTGCTGATTGGGAGAAAGCTCTCCCGGTGACGACGCTACTTGCTTTGCTACCCCAATTCTGTTTCCTTAAATCCTATTGCCATTATGATTATATTTACGATGAAATACTCTTTGTTACTCCAGACATATACCACTGAAAGTCCTGCGGATGCCACCAGAAACTTGTCGCAACAGAACTTGAATGCCCTAGCTAAAGTGCTACCTGGACTTCTCGGTGGTAGTGCTGATCTTGCATCTTCGAACATGACATTGCTTAAAATGTTTGGTGACTTCCAAAAGGACACACCTGAGGAGCGCAATGTTCGATTTGGTGTTAGGGAGCATGGGATGGGTGCTATCTGCAATGGCATCGCCTTGCACAGCCCAGGCCTTATTCCATACTGTGCCACCTTCTTTGTTTTCACTGATTACATGAGAGCTGCCATCAGGATCTCAGCTTTGTGTGAGGCAGGAGTCATCTATGTGATGACTCATGATTCAATAGGTCTAGGGGAAGATGGTCCAACCCACCAGCCGATCGAGCACTTGATAAGCTTCAGAGCGATGCCCAATATTCTCATGCTCAGGCCTGCTGATGGGAATGAGACTGCTGGGGCATACAAGGTTGCAGTGCTCAACAAGAAGAGGCCATCAGTAATCGCTCTCTCTCGACAGAAACTTTCTCAGCTTGCTGGGACATCGGTTGAAGGGGTCGAGAAGGGTGGGTATGTCATTTCAGATAATTCCTCTGGTAACAAACCGGATCTGATATTGATAGGAACTGGATCTGAATTAGAAATTGCAGCAAAGGCTGCAGATGAATTGAGGAAAGAGGGTAAAACTGTACGTGTGGTATCTCTTGTTTCCTGGGAGTTGTTTGAGGAGCAAACAGATGAGTACAAGGAGAGTGTCTTCCCTTCAGATGTCACAGATAGGATCAGCATCGAAGCAGGAGCCACACTTGGATGGGAGAAGTATGTCGGAAGCAAAGGCAAATCCATCGGTATCGACAGGTTTGGGGCAAGTGCTCCTGCTGGGATAATATACAAGGAGTTTGGCATCACAGCGGAGAATATCATCGCTACTGCCAAATCCCTATAAGCTGTTCAAGTTCTTTCTCTTTGCCTTGGATTCCAATGACAAACTAGGTAATGCTATCTTGAGTTTGAGAATACTTAGAGTAATTAGAGACACTGGTTTTAACACCCTAATAAATTTTCAAAAGTTATGGATCCTCATTCTTGACATATTGCAGTCATCATTAAAATCTTTGATGTTAAAACTACTGGGATTATACCACTAAGGTACTGAAGGAAACATTGTTTAAAATAATCAACCAAAATGCTAAGACTACACTAAAATTGACTTTCTCCTATTTCTTTCTAATTGGTGCCTAATTAATCAGCCTACGCAGTCTAGCAATATAAATAACACACTCCCTATCAGAAATAATTACCTATAAACTAAATTATTGAATACCAATACATTTTGAAAAACTAAACAATAACCTTTCATTTAATAATTCAATAGTTCCTTCCTTCTCAAGTAGGAATCTGCTACGCTGAGAAAGACATGCTTTTCTAGCTCCAACTCAACCACAGGTTGATTATGAAAACAATCTACCTTGATCTGCAAGGTGGTTGTAATTATCAGCAAAACTTAAGCAGAATAAAAATACCACGAAGATTAAATTAAGATAGACAATTGAAAGGCCTAACCTTTCCATTTCCACCTTGAAACTCTAATTTCAAATTGGAAACTTCTCTTGATAACAAATATGTTTGTAAATTATCAGCAAGCTTCTTATCCCCTACAGCATAAAATGCAGACATTCAAACCTCAAGTTCAGCGTGCTATATGACAAAAGTTGAAATAAATTGCATATATATACAACCTGAATATAATGCAACAATGGCTTCGGTATCAAACACAAGAGCAGGCTTTGCTATGCTGATGACAAAGGAGACATTAGGTAGCTCCTCATGGGCTAGCAAGACCTGCAATAGATTATAGAACACTAGTCAAGCAGTCTGTCAAGCCAACTGAGAATGTAACATGGAGCCCTCGCAACCCCCACCGCTCAGCAATCAACATAAAATCAAATATCAGAGGATACAGTAATTTCTCTACCTGAAATTCCTCCTGGCACAAAATCACCTGAGATCAATAGCACAGAGTACAATATCAGTCCAGTAAAAAAAAGGATGATATAACATGTCAAAAGGACGAAATAGAGCAATAGTAAATTAATAGATCGACAATAATGCCTCGAAAAATAAAAACACAATGAATAAGGATGAAAGCTGCAAGGAACTAGGTTCCATTGAAAAATTACAGAAAAAAATAATTAGATACGATGGCGATGCATCAAATTAAAGAGTAAAGATGTTTGCTTTGGCAGAAAAGAAAAGAAAAAGGTTTGCAATAGAACTATGCTCATTCAATATAATTTCTTTAATTTCTTAACACTTACAGCATCAGCAGGAGTGTACTTTTGGTGAAGTAAAGGGGACCCAAGAGCATCTTTGATGTATTCGTCCTGCAGCAGAAATGCCGTAGAAAAAAATTGAAGGATATCCACCATAAATGCAACCAGAGTATAATCACATAGCTGGACACAATGAAGACCATACCTGGGATTCCACAATTTTCTCCAAGATATTTTTATCTTTGCTAAGAGGTTCATAGTACACCTCCACGACATCAGTGAGATCCAAACCAGCTTTCTTGCGCAATTTCTGAATGCGGCTGACAACCTAACTCAAACAGTAACAAACGCTGAGCAAGCATCAAACATTATTTTGTTTTTCATAGGTGTAAAACTTGTACAACTGTGGAAGAAAGGTAATAAGATCTTCCATATTCTATACTATCATATCTCTCCAAGTGAAAGGATCCTCAGTCTGGAACTCAATTTCACAGCAACAAGCAAATTTAACAGGCAATTGGGGCCCCAAGATTGGCAATGTTCTAAAACAAATTAAACTCCAATCAATTCCAAAGCAGACCAACATGGCTGAATTCAATAACCAAGACAGAGATATGAGCCCATACATAACACAGTACGAGGGAAGCACTTCTAGAGAGAAGGCATCGGAGATGAAATTTAATGGTCCAAAGCACAATAGACAAATGGAAAGTATGAATCAATCTATATCATAGAAATATAGATTCCAAGTACAACCAAAATTCAATTACTGCACCTTTGCAAGTAATAAAATAATTGAAAATTTGAAAGACTGATTTATGATATTTAGCAGTTCGAATATAGACATGGTAAGAGTAGCCTTCAATCTCTGGTGCAGATATATGAGAAAACAATGCATCTGTTTTTTAAATGATAACAGTATATAACATGATGAATATGTAGGAGAAGAAATATTATTGACTTATAAAATCTCCACAATCTGAAGAAAACTTTAGACACCATAACTTACCTCTCGAGCAACTCCTGCATCAAACAATGATTCGTCAGCTCTTAAATCCAATACAACCAAAACATCACCTGAGGAAAGGAATATGACACTGAGTATGGGGAGGAAAAGGAGTTTTACGTTATGATCTAGAGACAAAATTTATTTTACCATCTCCAGCAGCATCAATCTCCTTTTCTGTGCTACCAGCAGGCCGTTTGAACTCCCGCAATATCTGAAAGCATGCACCAAATGTAGTGATCTCTCGGAACCACAATAATTAGAGATTTTAAAGAAGTTGAACTGTGGAACATCAAAATCTTTACGACCTATATGTTTTAAAAACATACATGATATGTCTTTAACCATGATATGTCATAAAGACGAACTAATCCAGAATTAATGCAAAACCTCAAAAAAGTATTATCAAGTTATTTGATTAGCATAGTAAAATATGATAAAATTAATGGTGAGAGTAAGATACATGTGATAAAGCCCTATAAGTTAAGGCAGCTTATTGCTATAGCTGTTAATTGATCTATCTAAAACAAAGTACATTATGGAGAAAATACATCAACCTGAAAATCAAGACAGATGATGCCAAAAACAAAAAACAACAACAATGTCCAAGCATCGAGAGGTTTAGGCAAATAACATATTGGTGTGTATGATTTTTTAATCAGCGAGACAAAGATAGAATGCTAGCCGCATGTTATCACTGTTATGGACCATTGAAGCAGGTCACCATAACTATATTGAAATAACTCCCAAAGAAAAAATACAGAAAGAAAGCATAAATGTCTTCGACTTTTCTTCTATCTCTATTGGACCACCAGATAGGTTGGTCATCAACACAGCAACACCCAAAAATTCTAGAAAATAAGATAGGTGGTGAATATACCCTAATCACAAGATAAGCCACAAACAAGAAAATGAAGATAAGTGGAACAAACAGGAGAGGTGGGGTATCTGAATAGTGATAGAAGTCACAATTTTAATGTAAGAGCTTTCCTCAGACTAAAAAATCCAAATTGCAGCAAAAGTATAAGAAGCATGTAACATAAGAAAAAATCTCTACAAAAGGGGAAATGCATAACTTGATCAGATAATAACATCAAAATTCACCAGTGCAGCAAATATAGAGAATGGTTTGAATTATCAGTACAATAACAAGACCAATCTAGACTCCAAACAGTATGTACCTGTATACCAGGCCATATAAGTACATACAATCTGGAACATGCAGTACAAAAAGATCTAGATCTATGATTTAAAGTAAACAATAGTCCATTTGCAAAGTTTCCTAAAGAATGATTAGCTCAGGTGTTCTACAGAAGATTAATCATATGCCAGAACTTTATAAGATTTTCAAGATCTTAAATTTTAGACCTTTATATCATCCTGCTTCAGGCAATGCCCAGAGAAAGTAGCTTCCCCAGATTGCTCAAATAACAGTATGTCAGCCTGAGACATTGCTTTAACCTCCTTAGCCACAGCACCCATTGCCTTCCCCAATCTTTTACCTAATACACTAAAAAAATACAAAACAGAAATCAGCTACCACAACCTGAAGAATTCCAAAAGACTTACTGAAAAGCCACAGCATACCTAAAATCAGGCTCAGCCCGTAATGAAGCATGCTTCAAAGGATCATTGCAAGGAACCACTAATTTAACATTGAGCTCCTCCATCACATACTACAATATCCAGAGAACATTTGCATTTCACTTCAGTAAAGTGATCCCATATTGGAAGAAGAAGGCTAAATATTTGAACAATGAAAGGTGTATAAAGAAAATTTTTAACAGAAAATAGCACATGAAAGATGCTAAGTAACGTCAAAATAAATATAAAAAGAAAAGGGATTGGTATTTCTTTTAGCGTTCATTGTTCTCTTGGAAGCTTGGTTTGCTTTCAAAATTTACAATTAGCAAAGTAATACTAATGTTGAGGTTCGTGAATTTCACTATTCTTATATGGTCAGTTAGAAGTTAGAACTGAGTCTGTTTAAAGCATTTAGGATTTTCTATACTCAAGAACAATGACAATCATAAACAGAAATTAGTCATTTTCTGAATTATTGTTTTCCTACTAATTCATATAGATTTAACGGCAACAGATGGGTTAACCAGAGGAATGTTAATATAATTCATATAAATTTACACCTCGTAAAAAATGAAATCTTTAAATTAAGAGTAGCAGATGCAAATGGAAACTAGACTAATGCACGGAAACAAAATTTAGCTGAAACCAGACCTCCCTCAACTTTCCAGTAATATCTTCAAGGAAGTCTGAATCAGGATGAACAACAATCATTTCCCTGAAAATAAAAGAACAAAAACACTTGCTCAATAAACAGGAAGGCATTATAGTAAAAAGTAAAAAATCAATTCCACATACTTGAGTGGTGTTTTGAGAGGTTTACTGTGCCGCTCCCGAATGTTGCGCACCAGGTCAATGACGGTCATCATCCTCGTGACACTTTGTTCAATGCGCTTGTCCCTCTAAAGATATCAGCAGAAGATATTTAAGCAAGTTAAAATGGAAAAGGAAGAAATTATACGGTAACAGAAACTGCTGCTAAGAAACTGATAATTATACCTTCCCTAATGTTGAAGGAAAATTACAATAATGAACGCTTTCCTCAGATCCATCAGAGACCTTCCGAAGGTTTTGATAAAGAACCTCTGTAAAGAAAGGTGTGAATGGAGCCATCACTTTGCAGGAAGTTAAAAGCACCTAAAAAATATCAAATTATATATGAGTGATCAAAGTATTCATCACATTATGCAGAATTTAATAATGTTTCTTAAGATTAAAATGAAGCTTGGCTTAGGTAACTGAAAAGAAATCCAGATGACCTGGAAAGAGCCAAAAAAAAAAAAGGTATACAGTGATCAGTTTTCTAAAGCAAAGTTAGTAATAAGAGTTTTTTCTAAAGCAAAGTTAGTAATAAGAGTTTTCATCTTATCGAATCAAATATTGGATGAATGATATAGATGTCATTGAAGGATTTACCAATGCATGAAAGGTAGAGAGACTTGCACCAAAGCCAATAAAATAAATAACAAAAGAGCAACAAAAAACACACGAGGTCCAGAAATTTTATACTATCAAAACATATTCCAATATCTCCCTGTTGAATAATAGATCCAAAATATCTAAACCATTCAACTTAAATATCATCTCACTGTTTATACTATTATTGCTAAAATATATTGTCATCGTTGTCAATTGTCATCATCATCAAGTCATGTTTGTCCCAACTATTACATGTTTCTTATCCTTGCATTGACCTCCTATGCAAGTTCCATTGAGCTCTATGCAAGGTTGTATCAAGGTAATTGGCAGTTAAGACCGTAGGGATCACTTAAACTATCTAGTCCTAGTCACGCTCATATGGATTTAAGGCCATTTAGGCATTGGCTAACAAGGCCTAACACAATTATTAACATTTTTCATTCAAGCTTGGGATTGTTGAAACACTATAAGAATATTTTGCATATTCAATTTCAAATGTATTTGATTTCTATTTTTTAAAACTTCAAATGTGTATCTTAATTCTCATCTATTAGCAGACCACTAACTGAAAATAACATTCACTATGGAGATTTATACTGAATATGATTAATAAGTTCATCTAGTAGCAATGAAAAAGATTAAAGCTTAAAGATAGTGTTTCAACCTATAATTACATAAATTATTAGCTACGTTTTACATAACTATATTATTATACAAGGATTGAATTACTAGATGTCTACTGCCTCTCTAAAACCCACCAAAATAAAAGTCCAGAACTTTAGCATAAATTTTCATAAGTAAATAGAAATCATGAGAAAACCCTTCTTTCCTTAGTATTTCTCTCAATGGTTTTGTTCAAAAAATTTCATTATGAATGGGTTTCCCCACTTATAATGTATTCCTTGTGATGGTTTTATCTGATCAGAAATACTAGCACAATGATGAAATAGATAAATATATGATGGTTTTAAGTTTTAACCACATCAAATGCAATCAAAACAAAAAGTATCATGCAATATCTTGCACTACAAACGTAAGAAGAGAAAGTGCAATACAGAATGATAAATCCCACAAGTAAAAAAGATGTGCATACATGATACAAAGTTGAAAGCGACATTATGCAGTCTTCTTCTCCTGTACGCCCCTTCAGTCTCTTTCGATTAAACCGCACATATATGTTGGTAAGATTGTCAATGAACTTCAAAATATATGGGATGACCTGAAAAAAAAAACACACATGAAGAAAAAAAAAAAGAGAAAAATTCACATATCATAATTTTAAAGTTAAGAATAAAATGAGCACTAAAGAGATATGCAAATACTGTGTACAGCCGATAAGCGTCCATTTCTTGACGAACAAATTGAATTAAACTTTCAGTAGCTGAATTTATCCATTGGTCAAGCACATTTGAAGAGTTATGAATAGCTTCATAATGCGCTGGAACAAAGGATGTGAGACCCTCAACCTCAAGCCTTTTTGCATTTTGCACAAGGAATCTATATGCATTATACCACGGAAGGAAGACATCTTTGACCTGCTTAAGCAAAACAAAAAAGGCAATGGTAACAATATATTAAAACAAACATCACAGACAGTCCACATGGGAAACAGATCGTGATAAAAAGACACACTTACAACATTATACACGCCATTCTTTTTGAACTGCAAATTCTCAGCACGTACTACGGGAGAATTAACCAAATATAATCGCAATGCATCCTGTAGGTTCCATGTAATCATTATAACCATGGAAATTGTATATATATGAGCAAAACAAATTATCATAACTCAACATTAACTTCTTGTTAGTGAAGCTAATTGCATACCGCTCCATAATCGCCTATGACTTCAGTTGGCGATGGATAGTTCTTTAAACTTTTACTCATTTTCTTCCCATTCTCATCCAACACAAGACCATTGCAGATGAGATTTCTAAATGCTGGCTTCCCAAACAATGCCGTAGATAACACCATAAGTGTATAGAACCTAAAATATTATCACACATAAAAATAAACACTGAGGTGTCGATAGGAACTAGAATGAGACATAGGCTAGCTCAGTATATTCTCATACACAAATTACTCAATAGTGCTGAAAATCATTGGATTTATGAACTTAAACAATATCCATAAATTGCATATTCCTTGCGACACTAAATGATGAGAAAGATGCGCAAATGAGCAAGCAGATTGTACATAAATCCTCTGAAAACAATTCAATATGATAGTCAAAAGTAATCCTTTAATATCAAAATTATCACAGTCATCAAGAAATTAATAAACCAACCATCATGTTCTCAAGTGAACATGTCAATGGAAGTACTTAGGTCTCAAAAATACAGGAACAAATTGTCTAAAGTAGAAGTGTTTAAGCTACAACCTATCAAATACACTGAGCATGAAGTTTCAACATTAGGACAAAAACAAGACGAACATGAAACAAATATAATCTTGGGTCATGTGAGCTATAAAAACATTCAATTCAATGTGGCGAACCAAATGAATAAAAGGTTTGATGATAGCTTAATCATGATTAAGAAGTTAGTGGAGGTTGTGTTAACTTAAATAGGATTTGTTTGCATGGTAAATAAAAAAAGAATGCATATTTTGTTGTTTCGGCATCCTCTATCTTGTTGTGCATAGTTCTCACGCCAAATCCTTTGAAGTCTCGTTCATATTCTCTCACCAGTTTCATTAACGTAGTTACACATCGGCTATTCCTCTCAGTTAGTTTCATATCCTAAATTCTTGGCAAATACTATGACTAAGACTACAGCTTTGCACCACCACCACACACCAATTAGAATCATCTCTGTTAGTTGGATTAACATAGGAACAATCAAGAGTGTACAGAAGAGTTCAAACCAAGACAACAGGTGGTAATAAAAAACAAACAAACAAAACATTTGCCTTACCAGTCAAATTACATATCTAACATCTCTAATTAGACAATCAACTAAAATGAATAAAGCTGATCTAGTGAAACTTGAACCAAAAAACCCTTCAAATTGTTGCATAGAGATAATGAGGTTCATTTAGAGACTAAAAGATGAAAATGGAGTAAGAGGGTGGAAAATAGCATTAGAAATTAACAGAAGGTCAAATTTACAATATTATCTATTTAACATTCTTCAAAATAGTTATAAGAGAAAAACCAACCATCCTCGGGTTTGGTCAATTCCCTCAGCCACAAAGTGTCCAGGAAAGTTGTTTTCAAAGAGTTCGGCATTCTCAAAAGGGTAATGAATATAAGCATATGGCATGGACCCACTCTCAAACCAACAGTCGAAAACCTGGAAGATGTATAAAAAAATGTATTCATCACCCAACAAAATATGATTTGATTCAATAGAAAATCATTTGCAAAGTATATAGAGTATAAACTGCAACACCAGAAGAAACCAATCAAGCTCTATTTAACAACTTTTAACTATCAACTTAGCTGTTAATCATCTAATCAATCCTACTAAAAGCTCTTCAATTTATGTTAACTTTAAAATCTGACGCCAAAATATTGGTGGTTGAGGGATGTGGATAATTAAAGTTCAGGCAGTGGGCTTTCTCTCACATATCTGCACTGTTCCACAGACTTGGATGTGTGGCATTTTATAAAATAAAATCATTAAGAGAGCTTGTTTTTGTTAATCAACCCTATGAAAGCTAGATGAGTTTGTTCGATAAGAACTGGCAACAACCAGCAGATTAGAGCAATTAAGCAAATAATATTTATACTTTGAGATATCACTAGCATCATGGGAAAACACTTGCACAAAAAACAGCCCTCAAAAAGCATAAGTTATTGTGATCATATGTGTGTGTATAAAATATCATACTGATTTATGTCTGAATAACTATTCACACATAAATTGTCTTGAGAAAACTCACATCATCCACACGACGAAGAACAACAAACTCTGGACCACGTTCAGAGGGAATGGTTATATGATCAATATTGTGACGATGAAGATCAGTAACCTTAAAAAGACAATATATAAAGGTGAAAATTCAGAAGACAAATTAAAAGAATTCCAACCAAAAAAAAAAAGCAAGAGTGCACCTTAGCACCAGATAGCTTCTCAAGTTCACTAATAGAACCAATAACTCTCTTCTCAATGAAATCCTCACTGACCCAAATAGGCAGAGGAGTGCCCCAAAACCTAGTTCGGCTAACAGCCCAATCTCTAGCATTTTCAAGCCAATTATGAAACCTTTTTTCCTGTAGTCAAAAGTAGATTTGGACCATAAGAGCTGTCTCGTTCTACACAAATTCTAAAAAAAAGGAAAAGATCAAACCTTCACATATTCAGGGATCCAATGTGTCTGCTTGTTACTTTCTAACAACTGTTCCTTAATCTTCTCAACCGAAACAAACCTGAACATACGAGTGCATGCATGTGAAACTACATAATTCAAAATAACAACTACACAAAAAACATGGAACATTTTTATTCTCACTATCCACGAACTTTTATGCATAACAGACTTGCAATCCCAGATTGAGGAATGATTTTTCTTATTAATATAAAATTTTAATTGTAATTACTTTGATAGGCACAAGGATTTCTAGCTACCAAACCACTGAAAGATTGAAAAGATTCGACCAGAAATATAAATTTGGAGAACATGATATAGAGAAATTGACATCATCAGAGGTAAAATCAAACACAATTATAATTTAACCAACAACAGATGGCCAACTTTTTAATATTCCCACTTTTTAAGTCATCCAAACAACACAATTGAACAATCAGTTTCATTTGAACTAACAAAATGGTTAACCTAGTCAACAAACATGCTTGGACTTGAAAAGTTAAGCTGGAATAATAGATTCATAATCAGGTAGTTCAACAGCACAAAATTATTTCTTTAAAATAAGAGCAATAACTTGACAGCAAAAAAGATCTTCATAATCATGTAAGCAAGCTTTAATCAGTTTAAAATTAAACTAAATTTAATACAGAGTAATTTAATTCATTAGCAATAGTATACTTTATAAGGTTAGAGATGATATATATATATAGATATATATATATATTTTATCTTTCCTAACAATCTCCTCCATCTTGGAAGAGGTTCTTTTTTCTCTGTGTTTACCTCATGGATGGATGAAGGATAGAAAAAAATTATCCATCTTTAAAGAAGTTAAGAGGTTCCCAGGTGGAAATTTGGAGGAAAAAAAA
>JBBPFQ010000091.1:114302-126983 GCA_037974815.1 Kaempferia elegans
GATTTTTGCGACGGCAAACCCCGGCGGAGGAGATCCAGAACCCGTCCTCCCCTCATGTTGACCTAAACAGGAAACAGCCAATAAAAAAAAAAGCAACTTCAGATCTCCGGGAGATCATCTGCACGAAAAAACAACCAAATTGAAGGAGAAAAACCTAAGATTTGGGGGGAAATCAGAAGACGAAAAATCCAAACTCTCTCTCTCTCTTGCTGGATGATAAGAACGAGGAATAAACGAATAAAGATCGATCGACGGCCCAAGATCGATCGCCTTTTACGCGATGCCCAAGTTGACAAAAATGACGACTAATTTAATTATCTCTCTTGTTAAGTAGCATTTGGAGTACTGTCGATATCAGTTTCTCCACGTGTCAAAATAGATTACTTGAGTGGTAAAGAATAAGTGGTAAAAAGTAATTTGTTCGTCTCAGTGATCCCGTTAATCCGTCTCCAAATTAACACGGAAGAGATAAATCACGATGGCTACTAATTATTAGTACAAATGATTAAGATATGAAGGAGGTATATGTTTAATTTGTAAGGGCATCAACATCAATTTCTCTATTCTATATCTAAATTTTAAGGTAAACTATCAAGTTTATTAAATTTAGATAATCACTTTTTACTACATACTATATTAGTTATCCTAAATTTTTTATTATCTTTATTTTTTATTATTATCTTCTCTCTCATTATTTTTTTATTATTATATTTATTAAATAAGTAGAAGAGAGATATTGAGTGGAAGGAGATAGATGGTAAGAAATATTATTTTATTTTTAGGGTAAAGATTTCATTCTTTAAATTTAGATGATCACTATTCACAAACTTTAAATTTAGAAAATGGATAGAATAATTGATGTAAAATTTTTTTAATTATCCTATCTAAAATTTAAAGTAAAAATCTTAAAAAGAAAAGCTAATATGAATGCTCAATAGGAATAAATACACGTATGCAATGACGCACGTCCGTTGCTTAATCTTCACTTAATTTGACTCGAATTTGCTACGACTGTTTACAATCTGGGATTTTTTTTAAGTTATAGAAATTATAATTAATAATAATAAAAAAAAAGAGAAAAATTAATAGGGCAAAAATAAAAAAAGGGCACCCTTTTCCTATGAAATGAGAGTTCCTTTAATTAAAAAAAAAAACAAATAAGTGTTCTGCTTGCTTGATTTTATTTTAAAAATACTCCCCCATCTAATATTATTACAATAGCTACATATAGTTATTATAACGTGTAAAAATTATCCCACAATTGCTATAATTAGTTTTGGATTTGCACAGTGTAAAAATTATCTTATCAGAACGTGTTTAGATTGAATTTAAAGTTTAGAATTGTAACTTATATAACTTTATTTTAAAGTGATTTTAATAAAATTTAAAATATTTTTATCAAGTTATTAAATAATATTTTAATATAATAGTGTTCAAAATTCCTAAATCCTACTCTTAGGATATAGCACATTTTAATATTTAACTTGACCTAAACACATTATAGCAATTACCGAGTAGCTTTTATATGTTGTAACAACTACCGAATAAGTTTTACATTATATAAACCCACAATTAAAACACTTCCTAAATATGTTGTAGTGACTATTGTATAACTTCTATACGGTATAAATCCTAAATCTAAACTCACCCTAAACATATTGCAGCAATTACTGGATATATGTTACACGTTGTAACATTTACTAGGTAACTTCTGCATCGCGTAATTCCTAAACTCCAACTCATCCTAAATCCGTTGTAATAACTACTAAATATTTTTTTTATACATTATATCAACAACTAAGTAGCTCCTACATGTTGCAACTGTTATTCATAGACGTTATAATAGGAAGGGCCAAAAGCACTAATTTGGGCAGCCCACTGTTGGACCGCCTGAAGGCCGCTAGGAAAATAGTGAAGATAATGGCAACCTTCTCCATATCGGCAGCTAGAAGTGCTATGACTGCTCATGGTTGTGGGTTCCTTACACTAGTTTTTTCCTCATCTTCTGACACTTCGACTATGACTGCTCGTGGTTGTGGGTTCTTTCAGGGTCATATATAGTAGTAGTCGCGGTCGTAGTCGTGGAACTAATATCACCATGAATAGTCATTTGTGTGTTCACTGTTAATTTGATCTATAGTTTTTACGGATCATTGGATCAACTATTTTGGCAATAACGATGTTATATTAGAATACTTCATAAAAATCTGTTTCAAATATATTTGAGCATTTTCAACCGTTCTTTGCTTCACAGCCCTCTGCTACGTCAACTTCCTCTCATATTGGTTTGTCATTGTCTGATATTTCAGGTATATTATATCGTCTTTGTGGATTTTGAACTTTGGTGTCTCTCATCATATGTCATCTAATTTATCATCCTTTGTTTGTTTTCTCCCATCTCATCTGTATTTATTATTACTATTAATGGTGGTACTCCTATGCCATTAGTAGGTATTAGTTCAATGTGACATCTTATTTATCTCTTACTAATGCTTATTATATTATGAGTCTTACCTTAAATCTCATTTTTGTTAATCAATTATGTGAGTCGAGATACCTAGTTACTTTTTCTTCATCCAATTGTTATGTTCAGGACGTGCGATCTCAGAGGTTGATTCGGACAAGCTGTAGGCAAGGAGAACTTTATGTTTTGGATCAACTCAAAATATCAGAGGTTGTAGCTTCGAGTGTGGATTTATTATCTTTTCGCTTGAGTTGTTCATCTTCTGATTTTTATTTGTGGCACTATCATTTATGTTATGTTTCAGCGTCTCATTTGTAGTTTTTAGCTTTTACATGAATATTATGACATTTTAAAAATTTTGATATTTCTGATTGTAGTAGTTGTAAATTGACCAAATTTTCTGCCTTATCATTTTCTAAAAGTATTTTTTTCTACTCCATTTGATCTTATACATTCTGATGTGTTAGAACTCTCTCCTATTCCTACAAAAGGAGGATCAAGGTATTATGTTTCATTTATTGATGATTATACTTGTTACTCTTGGATTTATCTTATGAAACACAGATCTGATTATCTTACTATTTTCAACGATTTTATAGCTCTTGTGAAAACTCAACATTCTAGTATCATAAAGTACTTTCGTTGTGATTTGAGGGGTAAATACACTTCGAATCATTTTTCACATTTACTTGTTTCTGATGGTACTATTCATCAAATCTCATGTACAAATACTCCTGAACAGAATGGTGACTGAATGAAAACATAGACATCTTGTTGAAATAACCTGTTCATTTTTATTGTCTAGCTACCAGTGTTTCTAGTGTCTTTTGGAGGAAAGCAATCCTTACCGATATTCGCGTGATTAATAGAATTTCAACTTCACACAATTTAGGTTTGTTACCTTTTGAAAAATTATATTGGTATGCTCCTGCCTATTCCTCTCTACATGTTTTTTTTTTTTGTACTTGCTTCGTCCTTCGTCTATATGTCGAGCATAATAAGTTAGCATCATAGTGTTGGTCAAAAAGGATATCGTTGTTTTTGATCCCGTAAGTTAAAAATTGTATGTGTCTCGTCATATTGTGTTTCTTAAGCATATTTTTTTTTTCCTATTCCAACTAGTTCGCATAATATGGCAAAGTCATATCTGTTTTGCATTGATCCTTTCAATACTGACACTGAGGAAGCTTCACACATAGCCTCTACTGGTAGCACAACTAAATTTGGTACTTTAGTTCTCGAGATATCCGCTCCACATGCTCCTCCTTATGTCATAACTCAATCATCTCTTGAGGTTGCAGATGATTTTTCTCTCCGCCATCGTAAGTCCACTCATGTTCGTAAGTCTACTAAACTATCAGATTTTACTTACTCTTGTTATTCTCATTCTTTTGCTTCATTTGTTGCATTTATTCATTATCTTTCTGAGTTTGTATCCTATAGAGAAGTCGTTCGTAATCCACTTTAGCATAATGCTATGCCTGAGGAACTAACTGCTCTGCATCAGATTCATATATGAGATATGATATCATTGCCACCAGGAAAACACACCATTGATTCTCGTTGGGTATATAAGATCAAAACTAAATTGGATAGATATATCGAATGATATAAAAGCTGTTTTGTTGCTAAAGGTCATTCTCAGGAGTATTACATGGATTATGAGGAAACATTTACTCCTGTTACAAAAATGATGATTGTTTGTACTCTGATTGTTGTTGCTTCTATTTATCGATGGAGAATATATCAGATTGATATCACAAGTGCATTTCTATAATGGTGATCTGCACGAAGAAGTTTATATGCTCTATACCTTCTCCTGGTGTTTCACACCAACCTGGTGAAGTTGCAGGCTTCGTAAAATGATTTATGTTCTCAAATAAGCACCTTATGCTTGTTTGAGAAGTTTTCTACCGTGATTACTTCGCTTGATTTTCATCTTAGTAACTATGATTCAACATTGTTTATCAAATGTACGAATGTAGATCATATTCTTTTATCGTTACATGTTGATGAGTACTTGAAATTGCTGTGAATGAAGCAGATGAGGGTTGACCAATCTGAGCTAGGAGTGGGGCCTATAGAGAACATGTCTGATCACTTGGGCCCGATCTGAAGAGAGGGGGACAAAGCCCCGAACAAATCTGATCCGAACTAAGAGTGAACCCATAGAGAGTCTGTCCGATTGACCTATTGGGACAGTTATTCGACTTTTTTTACCCACCTTTGGACTTTGACCGCCACCCGATTGATCCCGAGTGAAGGGTACTTTCCTACTCACCGCTTCATCAATAAAGATTAAAAAGAATCCTACACAAATTTTTATAAAGGAAAATCAAAGATATTACATGATCACAATAAAAAAAAAAAAATAGTCGTTCTCGAATCTTCCCATGCCGATTCTTGAACTCGATCAATTTACATTAAGATTGTATGGACTATTGGACTCTCAGCCTCGAAAATGCTAATCAATCTCCTCGCAGCTCCTCAAAATTTGCAGACAATAGTCGAAAACTCATCACTAGCTCGGTAATGTCACGAAGGACCCTTCTGCAGTTCGCTCTCCCCGTGAGCGAAATGACAACGATTGCCATAGCTGCAGAAACCCTTAATCCTAAAATTATCACAAATTTTGGCCTTGAATTTGCTTCTATCTGCAGGAGTAGGATTCCTGACATGTAGTTTATTAATGCTGGCAGTGATGTTGTCGATGAGATCTTTTACCATCCGACTAGCCAGGTGGACCTGGTCATAAGTTCCCTCCAACTCGATGTTTTTGAGTTTCAGATCCCACTCATGGTCCAGGATTGATAGCCTTGCTCCTGTCAGTCGGCATATGTTCTCGATATCGACTTCACCCTTACTCATAACGAGTCCCAAGAGGGATGCATCGACAGTTATCTTCAAGGTGGCGGTTGGATCCACACAATGGGGTGGCAGCTGGTAGTTGGATGATACGATTGGCTTGCCAAGCTCTTGTTGACCGTGGGCGAAGGAACATCTCTCCCCAAACTTGCAGCCTTCAGCCGTGTTGTATTTATTGCATATACGTAGCTTACGGACAGGGCCAGAAGCACTAATTTGGGCAGCCCACTGTTGGACCGCCTGAAGGCCGCCAGGAAAATAGTGAAGATAATGACAATCTTCTCCGTATCGGCAGCCAGAAGTGCTGCAAAGTACCAAGCAATTCAGTCTATGATATCAAATAAGATTGAAATTTCGGCAATGCAATTAGATTTTCAAACATGTAGAAAGTAGTGCTCAAGGAAAGCAGAAAGCTCATCAAATAAATAGAATAGACACAATTATTCCTTAGTTTGGCTTATAGAATGGATTAGAGGTTTCATTTGAATTACTATGTTTGGTTTGAAAGAATACTAAAACTAAACAAGTAATAGTATTTATTTGGCTCATCAAGTTCGCATTGATGTGCCTGACTTTGCTATTCTACCTAACTCAAGCAACCAGCTTGCCACGAACGACATGTTTTGACTAACTCACCAAATTGGCTTGCCCATCACCCAGCTAGACTGGTTTATCCAACCTTCTTTAGTCATTCATAATATATATTTTGTTTAGCTCATTCAGCTCACATCTGTAAAGCCTAGCTAAACTGATCCACTCAACCCAACTTGCTCAACCGGTGACCAAACTAATAATACATGAAAGTAAAGCCTAGCTAAACTAATATTCATAATCTAGTTGAATTATGGTGGAACCTAATAATACAAACTAACTAAAGAAGGAAAGATACATGAAAGTATGAAACCAATCTACTCTTTGCAAAGAAAGATTCATCTGGCCCAATTGAGCAACGTTTTGAGTCAGTTTCTTCTGGGCAAAAGATATAGCTAGGAAAAAGATTTTCATAATATGAAATTCCTTGAAAGGAAAAAAAGGGATGCAATGTTAAAACTTAAAATATAAAAATTGTTTAAATTAATAGTTTTCTGAAAAATAAGGGAAATTTTAACCAAATAAGAATTGATAATAGCATTTCTTTTGCTCAATTTGAGCAGAAGAAATATCTGAAAAGCTATGAAATTATTCCCAAGTTCTTTCTCTGCTACTGGCTGAGCAAATGGAGGGGAGGTTAGGAAATATTTTCCCAGGCATCTCCCATTCCATACGTCAACATTCTACAGGGATGAAACTAGAAAATAAATAATTTGTTGGATGAATAAGATGAAAGAAAAGATCATCCCAACCCATCCTTCTGGTATTGCTAAAAGGAGGTAGATAATAGTACAGTCTTATAATTTGGTAGCTAAAAGCACATGAACAATGCAGACAAAACTGTTTGAGAGTATAGATCTTTAGCTTAGTTATTTGTGATAAAGTATGAACTCGCAATATGATAATTTTGATAATGTAATGTTGTCAAGTTTTTGTCTAGAAATAGCCACGCCATTAATTGTCTAAAAAAAAATTGTTCTATAAAAGTTAGAATGAATCCAGATATTATATATAATTGAGGTAGAAATTAAACATGAAATGGCAAAGAGAAAATTATATCAATATTTACAGAAGTAGAAATATTATGAATAGTAATCACGTAATTGACTTGCTTATTGGTTGCAATGAGGTTCTACATTGCTTCAAAATTTAGATGACCAAAATATTCTAATGAATACCATCTTCTTCTACTCAGTTTCTTAGGGCAGATAATCCTGTATCACAATCTTAGGTGTGACTAATGGAATAGCATTAAAACAATGAAAAAACAATAAAAGAGTTTTACTTCCATTGTCATATAAAGTTGCAAAAAGAGAGTTGTTACATTATGTTTATTTTGGAAAAGTTAAGATTTGAACCTGAAAAATTTGGTGCACGGATTTGCTTTGCTTCTTATAGCAGGTCGGAAAGAGTCCATTTCTGTATAACATTAATTATGTCTCCTTGGTTAAATTCTGAACATCTACTCTTGATTGCTCATTATGCATCAAACATGATGCCTTTACTATTGAAAACTAGTAGAATGGGAAAAAAAAAACTAGCAGGGGAAATGGAGAAATATAACAAGATAATTCATAAGTAGATATATACTAGATTTTTGAATTCATGCAAGTTTTGTTACTGTATCAATCCCTGACTGTCATCATCAATGGAAGTCACCCAAGTTACTTCCATAGTGCAACAAGGATTAGTAAGGCTAAATCTTTAAAATTGCTACACTGAACATTATAAAGCAGCATTCAAAATGCCTTTTAATTACAAACTGAAATAAAAGAAGCGAACAACCAATTTATGGATTAGAATTCAAGAATAAAAACAGTGTGAAAATAATATGCTAGCTGCCGTTGTAACCCAGAAATTCCACTAATAAGCATACATCATATCAACTTTTAACAATCAAATTTTGAGGGAAAAAATTTCAAGAATAAGAAGTGAAATGGCAAGAATGTCATTAGGTAATTATCAAGAAGTGAAACAATTTGAAGTTTTCCTACTCTTGTACTCCAAAATCGAAAGAAGGGGAAAATGCTTTTGCACAGCTAATGCAAGCCAGATTGCCTAATCCTATGACTAACCTTGACGACGCAAACACTGATTGAGAGTGAAAAGAACCCTAGATGACGAAACTCAAAGCAAAGAAAGGGCATAGCACAATGCGGTCAACTAACCATTTCTCTGCAAGTAAACAAATAGATGGAAGGCGAGAAGAAAAGACTGTTCACCTTTTCTCCGATTCGAATCATCAGCATTTCCGTCGGCGGAATCCGGCCTCTCTTTCCTGCTAGTAGCATCCATGGCGGCGACGACGTACCGGATCTGGATCAAAGAGAGGAAGCGACGAAAGAATCGTTGAAAACCCTAGCTAGAGCTTGTGGGGGATCTTGACGGCGGAGCAACAGCGAGAGAGAGAGGGAAGGAGACGACGGGGCCTCGTCGGGGAGAGCGGAGGAGAGGCCGGTACAGAGACTGGTATTTATACCACAAGCTCGGACTGTCAGAATTCAAGTGAAGCAACGGGGCGGGCGGTCCAGTCTGGTGTCAAAAATGAATCCGGATCCAACCATCGGATCGAATTGATCTGAATTCAGATCGGTGATTCTCTGATTAAAATTTTTCGAATTGAATTTAGATCAAATTATTGATCCGAATTGTCTGAATTTAAGTTTTAATTGATTTTTTAAAATTAAAATAAGTTTTATTTTTTTTTAAAAAAAATTTATACTATATTATTAAGAATCTGACCACAATACTAACTATTTTCTATTTAATTTGATGAAATCTACGATGAAATTACGTTAATATCCCTCAGCTACGGGTGTTATTAAAAAGTTTTCTCATTAATTAATTATTGATCTAGAGTTCGAGATTCATCTACAGCGTATTATTAAAAATATTTCTCATTACAATTTAGGTATTGGACTACTATGGTCTCTTTAGTTCACATCTTAAAATTAACAATACCGCAAGCAGAGAAACTTTTATAAATACATTAGGTTGGTGACATTAGAAAACATATCTTTCTCAACTTTTTGACCAAGATTAAGTATAGTATCGATTCTTATCAGTTTAATATCTGATATAAAAAATTAAATTAAATTTTTTTATGACAGAGAGTTTGTTACAGTAGTTTGCTCTGAGTTTCTCGAGCATCCACCTTGCATTGTACTACTAGATGGGTTCGCTGCATCCTTACCAAATTTAATTTATCGTATTCAGGTATTATATTGCACATGCAACGCATGTGCGCAATGACTAGTATATATAAAAGATTCTATTAGACCCATCTTTATATCTGAATTTTAAAATTTTCATTCCCAATTATTGGATTAAATTATTTGATTATATAATCGGGTTTTAAAAATTACTTCATACCCTTATCCATTTATATCGATTTAGATCGAATATCGACACCTTAAATACACCCTGGGGGGCCACCTTTTTATTTGCTTCTCTCGGAGGAATTTGACCAACAGAAGAAAAAGGGCCCACAACTTTTTAGAGATGTCGCTAATTTAGAAGACAAAAGTCCCATTGTCATCTAAGTTTACTAACTGTACTTGAATCTAAAGTCCAGTCCAGCAAAAACAACCTCTTGGAAATTGTAGATTAGGTTATGGATCGTAAAGATTAAGTGGTGCTGATGAAATATGAAATTTGTTGGAATTTTCGAGCCGCAAAAATGAATGTGGCGACTGACTGATTCACATTTGGATTTTATTAATACCTTAATAATGAAGAAATATGACTCTTATGCAGGTTGATATAGGAGTGAAATGCACAATGCGTTCATCCTGATGCTTGATGGAAAAAAATTTGGCTCAATCAAACTATATCCTCTTCAAAATAGTAGATTGATATCCATTTTGCAAAGTTGGAAAAAAGGAACTGCATAAATCTTCAAGGTCCTATAGATCTTTGGTTATGTTGAAAACCAGTATTTGGGAAATAATCAAAATATTGACTTTTCTATTCACTGTTAACATGTATCACAATATTTATTAATTGAGGCTACAGTTCGTTCCTTTTAACAAACATATGGGAAAAAATAATCACGAATTTCTTTAATTGCCCTTTTATGCTTTAGTTAGTTTGTCCTCCTAACTCGTACTATTAATAAATAAGCTCCTCAACTGAAGAAATCTAATCCCACGTTCTTATCTATACCTCAACTTTTAACTCGATAATTGGTTAGTGTAGACTCTGCATTTTTTTCCTAACAAAAAAATGTTCATTTTTGCAGAAAAGCTATTATGATGTTGCATAATTTGTAATCAGCTTCATAATCATTCTTCAGTGTAACAATGAACTGGTGGAACTTCAAGTACAACTACACTAGACTTTTTTTCCAAGAAACACACTACTCATGCACTGTCACCTCATTACTTAATTATTTCCTATTGTTGATTGTTGAAAGAAAATTAATGAACTAACTAGAAAAGAACGAAAAGAATTAGGGAAAACTAGTGGAAAATATTCTCAACAATGCACGGCACTTTTGCATCACCATATTGCCATCAAAGATAAGAATTCGATATGAACAATATAATTCATTCGATAAGTTAAAAAAGAAGGGATGGGAGGAGAAGACGTTGCAGAACATGCGGAGGAGAGGAATAGAGAGCGATAGAAAGAAGAGAAAGAAGGGCGTAGGAAGGAGAAGTCCATACCTTGAAGCTACTTCGTGAAGGCGAAGACGGAGAGAGTGGAGGCGGAAGACGACGAGTAGGGCAAAAAGAGGCGGCCACGCGAGGACGGAGAGAGTGCAGCCGGCAGACGACGAGTAGGGCAAAAAGAGGGTCAGAAGGGTTTATGTGATAAGTTCACTTTACACCCAAAAGTATTAAACATTTCTGAATCGCACTGATAAAATTCTGTAATTCCCCAAATGGCCAGGAAATGTTGTTCCCTGATATTGTAGTCTACCCAAAATGCCCATTCCAAAATAAGTCATGAGCACCCGAGCTAGAGCGGTTAGACGGATTGATCCGCTAAAAAATCCATCATATGACTGGATGGGGTCGATCTGCCATCCTGGTGGATTAACCCATGAATCTATCAAAAAAATTTAAAAAATTTGTATTTTTTAAATTTCTATTGTGAGTTAGATGATTCAATTTACGAGCCCATTGAGTAGTACATGAGCCTTTTCCACTTTTGTTTTGAGTTTTGAAAAAAATAAAAAAAATCTCGATTCGTAAGCCAATCTGAGCCCACTGCTAGCTAACCCGCCTGGATCACAACCCGTGCAAGTTGGCCTATTTAGTTCCACTTTTAAATGAGTTAATAAAAATTCAATCCAACCACTAAATTGTTTGACGGAGTGGGTCAATATGTCAGTTTAATTCAAATTGATAACTTTATCCCGAGCTCATTAATCCATTTTATGTTTTTTTTAATAATTAAGTATCCAGTCGAGTTCTAGCGATCTGACTAATCAAGGTGACTGGCCCAACCCATGAAACTTTCTCACCGACCATCTAGGTAAATTAAATAGGGTTGATAGGTGTAGCAAACAGCTCAACGTCATAAATAATTCAAACTGATCAGATGTAATAAATCTTGAGTGAGATTAAAACCTTCATTATTTAGGGAATCTGACCCACCATTTACTATTGCATCATAGTCTTGGGAATGTCCATCAACCCATTCTAACTCTAAATGGAACTCGCAACTAATGATGTTGAGTTTTTGGGTCGTCTGCTGTCAGTTCTTTTCGATTTATCCTAGTGGCTGATGGCACACTTCCGTTGGACCTAACTGATCACCCAAGCTAGATGTTACCCCACCTCATTTTTCAGATGGTTCCGTAAATTAACTGTTAATCATTCATAAAATAGATTCGTTTACCAAATAGATAATATTTTCAATTAATTCAAATCAGGTTGAGGCAATTCATATTCAAGTCAATAGACTCAATTTGTTCTTCTCAGGTCAATTAATTATTGTTGTGAAATTTATCCATTCAATAAATACTTTTCAAGTCAACTCAAGTCCTCTAGCTGACTCATTACAAATACTGAATAATTTGTCTCCAACCGTCAACTGTCAATTGATTTAAATAAATTTAGTTAACTAAATTAATTTGTAATCGACTTAAGCTAAAATCATTCATGATCAGAATGGTGCAATCAGCCCCAAATCGATAGGTTCGACAAAGATGTTTAAGTGTGATGAAGAGTTAATTAGATTTGTCTGTGTATCTGATGTGTGCATTAAGTTTGTAAGAACTTGATAGGTTATACACATAAATATGATTAATTTGTAAAGAACCGTTAACTTAGGAACAAAGGTATAGTTTTATAGAGGAGTAAGCAAATAAAGTCAAGATCAAGTTGAGTTTAGTCTCTAGAATATAAAGTTTTTTTTTTTTTTGCAATTTAATGAATTGCATGAGCAAGGCTCAGTTGGTACATGTACGAGTGATCCTTCCAACGGATACAAAATATTTCATTGGATGTTTGCCCTCGTGATTTACCCTCTTTTAGAAAGTGTGAGATGGTTCTGGAGGGACAGTTAAGGTTGCAACTTCACCTTTTGTTTCAAGTATTCTCTATTTCACGTACTCAAGTTTTAAAATACTCAAATTACATAGCTTGTTCTCGAAGTACCCCTTATTTTTCTCTCTAGTGAGCGCTATCGAATATAAATATAAGAGCATAAATATATTAAGGAGGTTTTTCAAAGTATAATGATTTTAATTTAAAACAATTCAAAATTTTCTAGGTTTGACTAATAGATCTATAAAAATAAAAGAGGGGTAT
>JBBPFQ010000091.1:145512-157593 GCA_037974815.1 Kaempferia elegans
TTTGGAACTTAGCTGCTGAATTTAAGACTTGTACGAGTTCTTCTGGCTGCAATGTTATACTTGGACAACCTGAGAGCTTTAGAAAACAAAGAGAACTGAGATGCTGCAGCCAGTTAGGCAAGGTTGTGAGATTGAAAATTCCATTTATATATAGTTTTTCTAGCACATTGTTTGCTGGTTCTGCTGTCATCAATGACTCCAATTCATCACAACAACAAATACTTAATTTTGCAATTCCATTAGTAATCCTGTACTTAGTAGATGCATAATGTCTACCAAGTATAGACAATTCTTTGAGCGTGCGTAGGTATTGCAGTCGCCCATGTAAATTGACTTTTTTACCACAAATTTGTATTTGGAATTGATGTACTGAATTCAAGATTTGTACGAGCTCTTCTGGCTTAAATATTATATTTGTACACTCTAAGAGCTGTAGAGAATAAAGAGAACTGAGATGGCCAACTTCCGATGGGAAAGATGACAAATTATGACACCTTTCAATGGTCAGCGAACAGAGCATTTCTAGGTGCTGCATTTCATCACAAGGAAGATGTTGGAGTAGTTTGCAATTTGTAATTTTCAATTTTGTCAAGGATGTGAGGTTTCTGATGCAGCCATTTGGAAGAAATGTCATGTCATCCATATCCTCCACTCTTAGAACAGAAAGAGAAGTCAGTCTTCCGATGCAGGAGACTAGGCACTCATTGCAGCGTGATATCTGAAGGTGTTGGATTCTAGGAAGTCTCGGCATACTTTTCAATTTAGGACAATGGATAATCTTCACCTGCTGCAGTAAAGGGAACAACTCATCGACACCATGAGACTCTGACCATTCCACTAAATTATCCATCCAAGTCAAGGAGAGTTCTTGAAGGGAAGGAAAGCCTCTATACCCATGGAACTCAGCACCCATCTGTGTGATGCCAAACACAGAGTGTAAGTCAAGCTTCTTAAGAAATTGTAGATTTCCAAACGAAGGAATATGCTCACAAACACGACAGCTTATAAGGGAGACTTCAACCAAATCTGGCAATCGTAACTCTATTAGCCATGTTGGAAACTGTGGGCTCCCATAGTTGAATATGGTTAACTTCTTTAAGCTCGTGTTGGGACAAAGATCATCCAACATGTCCTTGTCGTTACTCTCCGAACAATTAAAATTTATGCATAGTTCATTAAGATCTTTATTCTTCAAGATTTTCCTTCCTCCACAAGAATAATTCTTAAAAACTTTGGAAAATTTAATTTCCATTTCTCCATGAAGCTTCAAATCCTCAAGTTCTAAAATTGAGCATGCTTCAATTCCATCCCCAGCAACAAAGACAGGTAAACTTTGAAGATTAGTCAGTCGTGACAGCCCACAAGGCATGTGTGTCAATCCAAAATCATTTTGAAAAACACTACTTGTGAAATCACGATACTTGCAAGTAAGATCCCGAAGGCTTTGCATATTCCCCAAATCTTTTGGTAGCTCTCCAAGTTTGTAATTGAAACTGAGATTGAGATACTGTAAATTGGGGAGAAGGGTTATGGAGTCGGGTAAAACTTTAATTTTATTGATAGATAAGTTGAGGTACCTCAAATGTATCAGATTTCCTATTGATGTTGGCACCTCCTTGATGCCATTGTCACTTAAATCTAACACCCGCAATAATTTCAGCTCTGAGAAGACAATTTCAAGTAGATTGGCATTCAAAGATAAATCACAACTGCTTAATATAAGGGTACGCAAGTGCAATGGCTTCTTGTCTAAGGCCTGAGTAATTTTTGATACATCTGTCGAGTCTAGCTGCAAATGATATGTTCGTTTTCCAATAACTTCCACTGAGTCTTGAATAGAATTCCAATATACATTTCCAGATACTGATCGTGCTAGGTCATGCATCAAATCATGCATCGTGCAGTGTGTTACATGAGGATCATCTTCAAAAGGGGCCAAGAGAAAGAATGATCTCAGCACCAGATCATCAAAGACATGGTTGCCCACTGTTTCAGCATCAAAATTTCTTTCTGAACGCACAAAACCATTTGATATCCAGAGCTTTATCAATTCATCCTTTTGCATCGTATAGCCTTTCGGGAATAAGGAGCCAAATACAAAACATTTCTTTGACGGTAGAGGGAGAGTGTCATAGCTCCACTTTAGTACAGCTAACACTCTCTGTTCAGCTCGGAGCTGCCATATTTCACTCTTCAATACCGAAGACCAATAAGTCTCAACTCGAGTGCCACGGAGCATGCTACCAAGAGATATGGCAGCCAAGGGCACACCGCCACATTTCTCAACAATTTGTTTACTAATTTCCATCCACTTTTGATCCACTGCTTGATCTACAAATGCAAATTGTTGAAACAAAGACAAACAATCATCTTCAGACAGAGGTTGTATTTGGTGGGTGGTATCGGATGAGCCCATAATTGAAGAGACTTGTTGGTTTCGGGTTGTCACCAAAATTTTGCTTCCTTTAGCCCCATATGTTAAGGCTGCTTTCAGTTTACCCCACTCAAATGGATCTTCATTCCAGACATCATCCAGCACGAGCAGAAATCTCTTCCCAGATAATGCTCTTTCTAGGTCCTGCATCACTAAATCTATTTCTGAGATCTTGACTGGTTTATGAGTAGCCAGTTGTAAAACAGCCTTCATTATCTTTGTGGGATCAAATTCGGCCCCGACAACTTTCCACATGCTCAAACTTGCAAAATGAGCTTTCACCCTCTCATCATTGAAAACATGCTGAGCAAGTGTAGTCTTCCCCAGACCACCCATCCCAACGATGGCAATGACCTTCAATGTGCTATGGCTGCTTTCTTCTTTATCATCATCATTTGTTAACATGTTGACAATCATATTCTTCTCTGGTTCTCTCCCTATGACAACAAAGCTACTGCGGGAGTGGGTTTCTCTGTAAAGACTTGGTCCCGACATGCCTTGTGGCAAATTTTGAAGAATGGACTTTTGCAGCAAAATAGATTCCAGACTTTCTGTTATAGCTTTTATCATGCCACTTACCCTGCTCTTAAACACAACTTTATTATCAGAAGAGAAGAAATCACGCACCGGCCTACTTAAAGAAGTAGTAGTATTTGATCTCTGCTTCTTCTGCAAGACTTTGGTGGTGTCATAGTAATCCACAGCATCCTCGAGATCGTAGGCTAAGTATTTGAGCTTCTTCAGCAAGTCCTTCACAGCATCATCGATAAAAGGGCGGGACTCGACGTCTTGGATCACCAAGTCAATGATCGTCGACAACTCCTTGAACTTCTCCATCTTCCTTTTGGTACCAGCCATTGCCTTGAGTTTCTCGTCGAGTTCCACGAGAATTGCCACCTTGTTGGCTAAGAAGCCAAACGCGGCACCTACCAAAGCTCCTGCCATAGCTCCGGATGAATTAAGGATGCAGAAGTTGTTTGCTGTGGATGTGGCTAATGATAGATTGATTAGCTTTGGAAAGGAAAGAGGAGCAATATTTTGCAACGCGACGACTCCGGAAGTCTTCCTTTTTTTTGATGAATTATTAAAATTAATTAAATCTACGTAACGAACGCCACAGAAGTTAATTGAATATCTATAATTATATTGTATTTCTTGGAAGCAATAATATGTTTGGAGGAGAAAAGAGAAGCAATTAATAATTTGTAGGGCGACGACTGCGAGTCGTTCTTTTTGATGGATATTAAATCGATTATTGGGTTGGGTCTCCGTCAAGATATTAAATTGATCCAGCTCACCATGGCAGTGATGTGAGTATTCATCGAAGAACACATCAGGCCACAAATTTCCAATTTCGTTGGTTGAAATATTTGTAATTAATGTATTATTTTATTTTATTTTTTTTAAAAAACATCATGTAATTATTCTTGCTACCATTAGATTTCTAATAGATCTATTAAAAAAATTATATTTGAGTTTAAACGGATTAAATAATCCAATCATTAATTATTGGAAGTGTAAATATACAATATTAGAACTGTTGGTAGCTTGGGACATGACCTAATCTAATCTTTGACTCGATAGATCAAGTACAATTCCTTGGTTAAGCACCATGTTGAATCCATCCAAATATTTCAAATTATAATATAAAAAAAAATATCTAAAAATTTTACTTCATACCTATTAAAATTTATATTTGCTTTGCATAAATTAAATTTGAATAAAAAAACTTATATCTATTTTGAATAGGATGAGATATTTTTTATTTTTTTTGAAAAAAAATAAAATGTACCCTTAATATATATTAAAAAAAAATACTATTTTAATTTTTACCTTTAAAATTTTCATAAATACGAATGTACGTCCTTCTGATTAGTCTTTGTTTTTATGAATTATTAAAAAGATCCGGATCCAAATAATTACAGGGCTACTATTTTAGGGATGAAAATGAATTCCTAGGCCGGTAGAGGGTTTGATATCTAATCCGAATGAAAGAGGTATGATTTTTTAATCCGATTAAATAATTAGATATTCCGGTATTTAGATTTTTGAATTTGAATATATAGAGATATATCTGATAAAATCTTATCTGTATACAATTCGAATATCTAATTAAATTATAATTTATTTATTTATTGTTATTTTTAAAGAATTTGATAAATATCTTTAATCTTATCTAAATAGTTTAAATTTGGAAAAATACAATTATAAGTGGTAATAATTAAATATTAGATAAGGATGTTGATAGAGATAAAGATAAAGATGGAGATGAATATAATAAATAGGAATGGAGGATACGAAGTGGAATCATTGCTATATATCCCTAGACGACTAGTCCATGGAGTCTTCGTTCTTGATGAATTATTAAAAAGCGTTGGGTCTCCATTAAGATTAATGCTTATCAATTGCAGCTCGATCACCATGACAGTGAATAATTTGCAGGGCGACGACTGCTTTAAATATTTGTTTTTTGATGAATTATTAAAAGGGTTGGATCCCCAATAATTTGCAGGGCGATGACTCCTGAAGTCTTTTTTTTTTTTTAATTAATTATTAAAAAGGGTTGGGTCTACATTAAAATTGCTTATCAATTCCAGCTCACCATGGCAGTGCTGTGGTATTAATTAAATCTACGTCGCTAAACCACGAATTTCCAATTCCGTTGCTTAGAATATCTGTAATTGTATTGTATTTTTTAGAAGCAATAATTTGCTTGGAGGAGAAAAGAGAAGGAATAATTTGCAGGGCGACGACCGCTTTAAGTCTTTCTGTTTGCTGAATTATTAAATAGGGCTGGGTCTCCAATAATAATTTGCAAGCAGACGACTCTTGAAGTCTTCCTTTTCTATTTTTATATGAATTATTAAAAAGGATTGGGTGTACAATAATTTGTGATCAGATCTTCTGTCCATAATTTTATGGATCAGAGATGGTCCACGTCTTAATTGTGACTGGATTGAGATTGTAATCCAGCTACAATTGCTTACGAAACATTAATGGGTTCATCCGCGATTATAGTTTGGATCGAGACGGACGGCCGGAGTCCACCCCCCTTGATGACCGGCAACCCAGCCACCCTTCCCCCATTCTGACGGCTTCCGGGCAGCTTTTGGCCGTCTGTCTCGATCTAAACTATAACTTAGATGGACAGGTAAATCCACCGATAGACTACAAATAATTACGATTGGATTGCAACCTCAATTCAATCCTAATTAAGATGTGGATCATCCCTGGGTCCATAAAATTGTGAACCAGGGATCTGATCTCCAATAATTTACAGTGATGTGGTACCGTATTCATTACATCTTCTTCCCGAACGCCACAATCCACAAATTTCCAATTCCCTTGCCTAAAATATCTGCAATTAATGTATTGTTTTATTTTAAAAAAATATCATGTAATTATTTTAGGTACCATTAGATTTATAAGAGATCTATTTAAATAATTATATTTGAGTTTAAATGGATTAAAAAATAGGATCATAATTAGAAGTGTAAATAGTATTGGGTAGCGACCTAACTTAGCCTTTGACCCGAAAAACAATTCCCAGATTAAGTACAACACTCGTGTTGGATCCATCGAAATATTTCAAAATATAATAAATTAAAAAAAAACAAAAAATCTTACTTCATATCTACCAAAATTTATATTTGCTTTACATAAATTTAATTTTAATAAAAAAAACTTATATCTATTTTGAATAGGATGAGATACTTTTTGATTTTTTTTTTCAAAATAAACTGTACTCTTAATATTTAAAAAAAAAAAAAAGGAAAGCTCTTTTAACTTTTACCCTTAAAATTTTCATAAAAAATGAATGTAGTCGAGGTCCTTCTAGAATAAAAAACCCATAAGACTTTATTATTATATAGACTAATATTTCACCCATGCAATGAACGGATTATGTCATGTATAAAATATGTATAAAAAAAATTAGATAATATGAATTTTTTTATATGAAATTAAAACATTAGATTTAACAAATTAATTTGACTATGATTAATACATTTCATATGAAAAAAATATTATTACAAATTATGAAAAACTTCCGTAAATACAACATTTATCGTCGAGCTTTCTTGGTTACCATATACGTCGCATATTAAAATTTTGAGCCCCTTAGGATTTGTAATTCTGGATATAGCGACATACAACTGGTCATGACTAAAAAATCTAAATAATCTATATTTTGATGCTACGTATGCATTAAAATATAATTTGTTTTAAATGGTATAGAAATATTCTAATCAAAATTATCTATATTTTGATGCTACGTATACATTAAAATAGAATTTATTTTAAATGGTATAGAAATATTAGAATCAAAATAATCTATATTTTGATGTTACGTATGCATTAAAATAGAATTTGTTTTAAATGATATAGAAATATTAGATCAAAATAATATATATTTTGATACTACTTATCCATTAAAATATAATTTATTTTAAATGATACAGAAATATTAGAATCAAAATAATATATATTTTGATGGTACGTATGCATAAAATAGAATTTGTTTTCAATGGTATAGAAATATTAGAATCAAAATAATCTATATTTTGATGCTACGTATGGATTAAAATAGAATTTGTTTTAAATGGTATAGAAATATTAGAATCAAAATTATCTATATTTTGATACTACGTATGCATTAAAATAGAATTTGTCTTAAATGATATAGAAATATTATAATCAAAATAATCTATATTTTGATGTACGCATTAAAATAGAATTTGTTTTAAATATTATAGAATATTAGAATCAAAATAATTTATATTTTGATGCTAAATTAAATGAGTTTTAAATTATCTTAAATTAAATCAAATTATTCATTTTTTAAAATATGATTTAGGAAATAGAAAATAGAAAACTTTTGTAGTTTTATATTTAGGCGGGAATTTGGCAGTTAATTTTTAGAAAAAAACTTTTCTGTTTATATATATATATTAAATCAAAATATACATTTTTTAAAAATTTGATTTAGAAAATAGAAAATATAATGGGTGCGTTTGGTTTGAACTATTTTCTTTTTCCTTTTCTATTTTTTCATTTTTTAGAGAATGATAATTTGTCATTCTCTAATTTTCTAGAAAATACTATATTTTTTTTAGAAAATGATTATGAAAAAGATAAACCAAACATCATTTTTCAGAAAACGCGTGTTTTCCAGAAAATGAAAACGGAAAATGCGCCAAACAAACGCCCCCTAAATTTTTCTGTTTTTATATTTATGCGAGAATTTGGTAGTTATTTTTTAGAGAAAACTTTTCTATTTATATATATATAGATAAATTTTGCATTGTATTATTTTTTTAATTAATTAAATTCGTCTCCCCCTTGTGAGAAATCTTGGCAAGGTGTACCACCAAAGGTGATAAATTATGATGAAATTTTCATCTGTGTAGCAATCAAACAAGAGTTTATATCACTTATATTTTTCAATAAAGATTGAATAATAAGTATTTATAATAGATTGGATTAAATAAAAGACTAATATTTTTTATTTTTTGCTTCAAGGAAAAAACAAATCTCTGTTCCAACGGCTTAATCGGTAGGCAAACTAAGGATTTTCACAAAATCAATATAAAAACCTAAATGAAATCCAAATGCGTCCAAATGCATGGGTCGATCCACCACTAGGCTGAAGGTATTAGGCTTCATCATAATGGCAGGGAAGACGACGTCTCGTTCGGCCGTCGGGCCACCCAGTGGCACTCTCGTAATTACAGACAAGGATCCGGTGGCCCGCTTCGTACCGTCCGGCCCCACTCCTCCGGCCCGACACGTTTCGATCCCTGACTCGCCCTGACACCCTGTACCGTCCGGTAGCGTACGACACCATATCCACCTCCCAATAATCTCCATCGAGCCAAACGCCCCCGCAACAACGTCACCCGCTTTGGTACCTCGCCGTCAGTTAGTGGGCTCCACAGAAACGAAAGAGCGGTGGCAGGTACTCAAGCGAGAGTACGACAACGTCCGAGACTTGCTATTCAATTTCTTGTCCTTTTTTTTTTAAATATATTTAATTTTTCGGGAATTGTTTATTTGAAAATGTTATATTTACCATCTCCGTAACTCTCGACCCTCCCTGGGACAAATGAAAGGACGGTGAAGTTATGCTGCTCGCCATCGTCCTTTCTTCTTGCTGGCTTTAGGGTTTGATATCAGATTTGCGTATAGATGCCTGGATCCTCTTCGGTAGATTTGAGGTAAAGTATTGCAGATAGTAATGCATTCGTCCGCTCTCGATCGATATGCCCCTTTTTTTTTGTTTTGTTTTTGATTGTGGTACTGAGAGGATGATTGCTGCAGCTTGCGATAATGGATGGCTCGCTTTCTGCTGCTGGCAGATGTGCTTGTTTGACAACGAGAGAGAGCACGCCGGTCCACGATCATACCTGCGGCCATGGCTGTGTACCAGCGTGCTTTTTCTCGTTGTCAACTGGCTGGTGCTTTCGGGATCGACCACCTTCTTGACCCTGGATGACGGTTTGTTTATTTGTTGCTTTGACCTTAGAGTTCGTTTTGTGTCGTGGGTCAATATTCTTTGTCATTTCGGTTGTTTTGGTTAATCCTGGAGAATGATTTTGGCTTAGACCAAGCGGAGAACTCGTTGCTTTCTTGCATTCTGTCACCGATGTAATATTTGTTTCCGATTCGACTTTTTAAAGCCTTTTTCTGCACTTGAAATTTTAGCTCGAGGGTTACTACTCGAATCATGTTTGTTTCGTAGAGACCTTTTGAAATAGTGTTGTGATAGTTCAGTAATTATCTCTCTAGAACTAATGATTTTTTAAGTTGTACTTAAATAACTTAGCTTTGCTAAAGTTTTGGATTGTTGATGTATTGCCAACTATTAATTCTTCATTGTATTTTAAAATCAGTTTCTGATTAAGAACTATCCTGCCTGCTATATTCCACTTATAGGAAATATGCAAAGAAATACAATGATTTTGTAATCAAGGTTAATCTTTCCTTTGGAAGCATCCATGGTAGATAAACTATCAGTACAGTTCACGTTGATTTGTTGCAAATTATACGCATACTCCAACTTGCATTTAGTTACTGCATTTTTGTAATGTTTGTACGAGTCCTGCAGTAGTGCCAATAGAACTCTAGTTTATGAAGTTGAGTAAATCGAATTAAAAACACAAGGTCTCAATTTCTGAATTTTAAGTAAACAAGTTTTGCTTGATCTTTCATTCTTTATTCAGACATAAATTATCAAATATTGTTCCTAAATAAAACAATTATTAATTTTTTACATTTTATTTATCTTTTAGTAACTAGTTAAGTTTAAAGGCAGTTTTATGCATAAGCTCCTCTTATTGTTATACAGTACTGGATTGAAGTGCCTGATCAGCATTTTAAGTAGTTAGCAAAAAGTTTAGACCTCTAGTAAACTTGTCAGTTGATTTGTATTTTCCTCAGCTTAGAATCTATAATTTTATGTTTTTATCATTTCTCTTTTCTTGCATATGCATTGAGCTTTCCTTTTCTGGTATCTATTGTAAGTTAATTCTACATGTATTACACTGAACTACTAAGGTGGACATGTTCTTGTATCATCCTTGTGTTTGACACAACTTCTAGCTGTGATCTGCTCGCGTGATGTTTTCCTTATTCACTATTTTCTCCTTTTGATCTAGAGCTAGGGTTAGCTTTCTGCTATGAACCACACATGAGCCTTTGTCAAATAATTTGGGAAGCCAATAATGTTGGTTTCCTGTCTTTGGTTGTAGATCCTTGGCCTTCCCATTCCCTTCAGATCAAAATATAAAACTTAGTACTTCTTTTCTCTCTAAAATTGGGCAGTAAGTAACTTAGTAAGCTCCTTTCCTTTTGAAGCATTCTCTGATCACTTTCTTTACCATTTTCTCCTTTCAATCTAGATGCACATGGATGCATCTTTTCCTAGGCCTTTTACCTCAAATGATTGCTCAGTTAATGGAAATGGCGAGGCTATAGAGCTCAACATGGCTGTGGAGGTCGTCTTGGCTGATAAAATAGGTTTACATGCACCCACGGTGGAAAATTTTGTTGTCTTAAATGTTTAGTACTACCTTAATGGATATTTACTTGGTCATCCTCTATACATTGCTCATGTGGCATATTTGGCCACTACCGCTCAAGATGTTCCAATCTCCTCTAGCTCCAGCTCCACTATCAGAGTTCCTATTAAGTATATTCGGCTTCTTTAGCTGTAAGTTTGACAGATGTCTTCTCTTAGTCAAATATTGTCTTACCTCATGTAAATACTTCTATTGAATTTATGACACATTTTACAAGTTTTTTTTTTACCTGAATCCTTGTCTCAAGATCCTTTAAATATACTTGTGCCAATATTCACTTATTTACTACTTTATAAGTTTAGTACCAATGGTTCTTTCACCTTAATTAGCAAAAGTCATTGATAAGTTTTGGTCTTCTTAGCCTTTTGAATCTTTAATAAAAGGTGTCTAATTTATCATATTTCAAGAGTCTTTAAGTGTGAATCGTGTTCGATGTGAAAATACGTTTTATGTGTTTTTATATCATTCTCTTTAAATAATTCTTGTCGTTTGGGATCCTATTGAATTTGTTCCTGGGTAATGTCAAAGTTCTCAGGTAGATATATTATGATAATCCATCCTCTATGCACATAGCCTCTACTTTCATGTATCTCAACACGACAAAATACATAGAAATTGGTTTGCAACTACGTCAAAAAAAATGCAGTTTAGTGAAATTATCACATCATTAGCAAGCTTTAATAATCAGCTGGTGTATTTGCTAAGTCCTTAAGAAGTCCAAGAATTGAGCATTGAGCAAACTAAAGAAGTGTTTATTAGGTTGAATCTTGATTTCAGACAATGAATATTTATCAAAATACTTCCATATTTTAACAATTTTTAAAAAATGCCTTGTGCTCTCCAATACTTTTATTTTACTATTAAAATCTCTCTTTTTTAAAATTAAAATATTTACTTTATCTTTTAAATTACCATCAAATCACTTGAAGAAGAGGCATTTAAGACTAACAAGAACATGTTTGAGCCATTATGAAAAATTGTTGAACCATGGGATATATAAAAAATTATCCTCATCCTATGTCATGTATACATTGTGATGGAAAAATGAAGATTTGTACGGGAGAGGATCATAAAATGGTATGGATCATGGATCACTGGTATGTAATTTCTTACCCCTTTTACTCGTCCATCTATTTATTCAACCATATAAATGAAGCCTTATTGTTCAGATGCCAAGCAGCATTTTGCCTTGAGAACAAGCCCGAACCATGAGTTGTGACTTTCTACGTGTTCTCTTGAGATTTGCATATCTCTATGGTGGCCACAACGTAATTGCATGATATGCTCCTTTGCCTGTTGTGGTCAGTTGAACGTCCGCTTACTTGGTGGAAGTGATTAGCAGGGAAAACCTTAAAAGATAGACGAATCTGATATTTCTTAATTGGATGTCTTATTACTAATTCAAATCCATGATATGTTATTTTGATTTTCTAGGATTTTACTGTTCTTGTGTTGGGTCATCTAAGTATGACAGGTAAAAGACATCTGCCAATTTTTATTATATCTTTCTGAGCTTAACTACAGGCTTGATGCGGGAAAAGAGAGGCTTGATGCGGGAAAAGAGTAAGC
>JBBPFQ010000091.1:210736-226741 GCA_037974815.1 Kaempferia elegans
AGATGTAATTAAATCAATTTCGTTAAATTGATTGGCTCAGTGACTATTTAGGGAGAGGAGAGAGGAGCAAAGGAATCCTCGTTTGGGTGTTTACATAGCAGAAAGTGGCACCATTTTGATGCACAGAACTCGCACAACCAGAGGTAGGCGAATCCAAAAGAGAGAAAGGAAGAAGGGCAAAAAAACAAAGGCTAAGGTGAATTTAATACCTTTTTGTTCTCTTTAGAGACCTAATAATACTCCTGAGTGAATTTAACACCTTTTTGTTCTCTTTAGAGACCTAATAATACTCCTGAACTAAGTGCATTTTGGTCTATTAATTATCTTTCTAACAACATCTACTCTCCACTCTCTTTGCACGAAACAAAGCTGGAGGGGACCAAGCCCTCTCTACTTACTCTTCACCTCCTACCTATAGTAAATAAAGCCACAAAGCTAAAGTGTCTTTTTCCTTGATTTCCTTCTACCTTTACGTCTACTCTAACCATCTTCACTCTTCTAACTACAAAAAATTATTGGCCGCCCATAAACTTGTTTATAGCATCTTGACATATTTTCATTCGTTTTACATCTGTTGTACTACACATAATCGAAAGAAAAAAGAAAAAAGAAAAAGAAAAGAGACAAGAATTAGCATGAAAATCTGGACAAGAATACCTGGTAGTCCAGGTAAACTAGAAGTTCCACCCGCCAAAACCACAGTTTTAAACCATCTATTATCAGGGGTGGCTTCTGCAGCCAAGCAATGATCCATGCAGAGAGCCACAGCTCGATGCAAACCCAGTGTGCGCCTGTAGTCATGAGAGAGCACACAGTTGTGTGAGTGAGACTAGTAGTACTTTTTGGTCTTACTTGCTTTCGATATGAAAAGAAAAATGTAATTAACATGAAACAAACAGGAGGTAGAGAAAGAAAAAAACTTCAGTGACATTGTCAAATTTTTGTTTTGGAATTTTATTGAAACAAGCATGTGTTAATTGTAAAATTAATCTACATCGAGCTTATAACTGCACTTGAATCCTGCAATTCTAGGTCCATAACTTGTTTCCAATTAAAATTCTTGCTTTATTCCATTTCTTTTTCAATGTAGTGTAAAGCTATAAATGGATAGGTTTCCTAATGTGACACAGTTGTCTTGGTACAATTCTCTGAACAATAACCGCAAATTTAATTTGTCACGTTAAAAGATGATGAAAACTAAAAACTTACAGCCCGCCAATAAGTGGTTGGAAAAGGATTTCCCCAGTCTTAAACCGCTCTTTCGATAGAGTGAACCAACCCTCACCAACAACCTCACATGAAGCTTCAGTATCTTTTTGTAGCTCTGCCTCATAGTCAGCAGCCACGTAGCACAGTTTCTGGGCATAATAAAGCATTCCAGAGCACATATAATTAGGCAAAGATGAACTGTAAGTTTGGCATATATCTAAAATATTTTACACACATGATGGATCTTAATATGTATCCTATTCCTTACTAGGTGAAAAAATAGAATTATTTGAAGAATGTTTGAGTCAATAATTTGCTAAAACTACAAATGATCTAGTAAACTAGGAGGAAGAAAACATTAAATGATCTGATAATGGAGATTAGTACCTCCTTGATGGTTCTAACAGTGTATAGTGACTCAAAATTTATGTTTCTTTGCTGCATTAATTCTCTGAGAAATGCAGTAAGCTTTAGAGCACCTTGTCCCACAATTTCAATGCCGATATCATGCCTAACAATACCTTCGAGAACTGTGAAAATAAAAACCTGTATGTTAGAAAACTATATGGAGACATAAGGAACCTCTTTCAAGCAACATGGCAACTGTGCAACAAAGTCCATATTAAATATAACTATATGAAACAGGTCTAATAATATGATAGGATATATCATCACCCAATATGATCAACCATGTGTATGAACACCCAAAAAAAAATGAGAGCAACCATGTCAATTACGAACCACTCAGACTCGGGAGACGAAACAAGATCTTTCACTGAATAAAGAGCAGCTGCAGCTATTCTGATTCATTCATTGAAGCTATAGGCACCTCTTGGAAGGAGACTTAAGGATTATCTTTCTGAGTTCGGGTTGATTGAATTCTGTACTGTATGAATCCTCCGCAGCAGTTGGCTTCCGTCAGGACTCCAATAAAGTTCTTGATGGTATTTTAGTCCTTTCTGTTTTCTCACTTCTGAACCTTCACTCATATGGGGATGGGGACCAGCTTGAATATGACAACCCCATGCTGACATGAGAATCTCAATAAGTGGGATTAACCTTTCGCACAGTGCAATGAAATTACTGGATATACTTAATCAATATCCAAGTGGTCAATAGTAACAAGGATCTGAATAAAACCATAATCATTAGCAAGCTTTAACACTTTACAAAAAAAATGTTTTCTTAATTTTCTTTAAGATTCTTAAAAGAGATTCACATCTACTACTGTGCAAGCCTAAAATGAGCTGTGTTACGGAAGTATCACAAGTTACACGGTAGTGATATTCAAATACCACAGATTTCTAATATGAACGTGTACTTGATCACTCCTTTTTCAAGAATATATCATGCTATGGGTCCAAATGCTATGACAAATATCTGAGATGTGCAATTTATCTAGAAAGCGAATTCAAACCGACTTTAAAGAGAAATTGATATACATATACTGATGACACAAGCAGAACTTACTTGGGACTACTGAAGTAACATGGAAACCAATGTTGACAACAATTCCAGAAATTCGTCTTGCAGCAAATAAAGCCAACACTGCCTGAAAAATTAATACTAGATAGCAAGATGCAGTCGTATTCTCGAATGAGAATCAAGATTTATAAACATTCCGTTCAAATGAAACAATTTAAGAATACATATACAGGCACATAATGGCCAAGCTCTAAAATTGCATACAATAGCTACTCGTAGAGGGAAAACAAAAAAGAGAAGCATTGAATTGCAAAGCAAAACATCAAATAGATAACAATCAAAGGGAAGGATCGAGTTCAGCAAAGAAAAATGTCAAACACCTATATAAAAAAGTAACATCTTTTTAGAGGCCAACAAGCCACAAATTGTTAGTATGAAGGTGTCGAACAAGAACATACCGAGCCAAAAGATTTCCAAGGTACACCAAATTTATGCATGAACAAACTGAGTTATATACATGTATCGTAATATATCTAGGGACCAAAACTAAACACTAAACCAAGAGAACAAGCAGGGTAGAAAAAATTTGATATATTAGCCATATATGTTATCAAGTTCAGGTCCAAGTACATGCCAAAATTAGATAATCAACCAAGAAAAGAATCAAATTCACACCTGATCAATTGCACAGATAGCAGGAACATTCATATCAAAAAGAACCGAATATATTGCTTCTTTTAATTGCTTTCTAGATGCCCTAGCGGATTCAGTATCTGTACAGAACAAACCAAAAGTTAGCTAAACTATTAACTGCAAATATTTTGATAATCATCAAAACATGCAAATAAAGCAAGTTCTCACCTAATTCCTATCAGACAAACATGGAAAGATGGGTAGATCAACGAAAATAATTTTGAGTTACACAACCAATGAAACAAATCAATGCTAAATCAATTAGGCCATACTGATGCTGCCAATGGACCTGATGTTGTCCTATTGTTGTAGGTATGCACTAAGGCAACACCAAGCTTATCTTTTTCACATTGATACTAAATGAACTAACGAATCGTACTCAAGATAAAGTTCCTTGTTGTGTGCTATTTGTAAACAATATTGTGTTATTTGTAAATAAGACTACAGTATGACCAGTGATACTCTAGGGATCTAAGTGTTAACAAAAATTAGATTAAAAAAATACTAATATTTGAGAACAATGAGGTATAACTCATAGGTTGAGATGATGTTTAAGATAATCAATAAATTTTACTGCTGGAAGAGTTGAAACTACTAGAAGATAAGGAGTAGACGTAGACCAAACTATTGGTTAATGCAATAAAACATAATTTTATTAATTAGAACATTATCAGTGATTTTCCCTTACTTGGATGTCAATTGACAGAAAAGATTCATATATATCCCTAATAATAGTTGGAAGAAACACAGCTTATTGTGATGATATCCCTAATACTAGTTGCAACAGGCCTGTTTTAAAATTAAATTGTTCATCAAGCAATTAGAACAGGATAAATATCTGGGAATGAAATTATCAAAAGTTAGTTGTATAAGCCTAAGAAGGCAACTCCATCAAAAATAAAGTCAGAAATTTTGATCAAAGCACAAACACCACCCAATATGAAATAAAACATTCTTTATTTCATTAACTCGTGCAGATGTGCTGACCATCAACATAGCATATAGGAAGGGAGACAACAACTGGTTGGGATGATGTCTTCACTTGCATTCTGCATTACAATAAAAACTTTTACAAGCAGTGGAAATTACAGAACTATACATAGCTAATGAATTCAATACTCAAGTTCACTGTTTCGAAGCTATGCTACATCCCCATAATTGCAATACAAAGATGAAAGCCTAGAAACCACAAGGAAACTGGATAGCCAGTCAATGAATTATATATTCTATATAACACTTTCCGCTACTACATCTGATTGAAGACAAAGACCAAATGTAAGTAATGAGAATTTATTCTAGAACAATATTTTATAATAATTAACTTACAGCTCAATATCTGAAGAACGAAGATATAGGTGATAAATAGTAAGTGAGAGATGGACACCTGCTAAATATTGTGGTAAAAAAATAGTGAAGTCTTGCATGCATTGGAGACTCCAGATTGCCAAATTCCTACAGTATAAAAGAAAACTATAAACACTAAGAAATACAAGAAAGAAAATGTGCATTTATTTATTTTTCCAAATAAAACAAGGAGATTTGTTTACTTCACTAAAGATAACATGTCATTATATATTTTACTTGCTGGCAACTGTTGTCATGAATATAAATACTTACTAAGAATGTAGCACAACGTCCAGATGGAGAACAAGACTTGCTCCAACCATACTTGCAATAGCCAGATCCGCCTTAACAGGAAACAGATAGGTAAGTAAAAATTCTAGAGCTTTTAGTGTTTCAAACAATACCAGTCATCTTATTGAAAAGGTTCTAGAAAACCTAGTAAACTTTCACATCCACATTGATCAATTCCGACAAATTCTTAATGTGATACCAACTATGTGTCCCACCTCTTCCTTTCCCCACACATGGAGTTTGGACCAACTAAAATGATAAGTAAAATTGAAGAGGTAACACCAAGATTTTATCATTAGCATATGCACATTATTGTGTAATTATCTTGGTATTTCAATTTTCTATACCCATTTTATATGTGCAACTATCTTGTTACAGCAAATGAGGAGAGGAAGAGGAAGGAGCAGAATTAAGAGGAGATGTAAATTATAGAAACTTACAGCCATCAAGCACAGGTTAACAAATAGAGGTTAACAAATTAAATACAATATCAAAGTTTTAAGAATTCTATTGGAAGTCCCTGGTTGTTCCTTTCAGTCAGGATTGACTAGATTCAAACATATGAGAACTCCAAGCTAATGTTTATCAGTAGTTGGTGGATATTTAGGTTCTCCAATGTAGATTCGATAGAAGTGGAAGTGTGGACTGATTTGTGAAGGAGCCCAGTCCATCTGGAAACGGGTAGCTAATTCAGGATCACCTTAACAGTCTGGGCATGTGGGTCAGAAATAGAAAATCAGTATTGTAAATATTCTTCGTTTAAGCAGATCATAGAGTATGATCCATTCGTTGAATTTAATCTTTTGCAGAGTGGTCATCACCCAAGGGGAGCAGACAACACCAGAAAAAAATAAGCTAACCAGTTGCATCAAGAGAGGGAATTAGAAAAGATGATGATAAACCAAGGAGAGGTGCGGCCATAGAAGAATGCTAAATACTAAACTTGTTATTGACTTGCCTTTAGAAGAACCAAACATCAAGTCAATCATATCATCGGAGATGAAAGAGTAAACCAAATGGATTGCTATAGAGGTTTTTATTGCCATGGGAAGTTCAAAGTCTTCAACAAAACAAACAGAAACACATGAGCTATCTATAGAAATTAAAGGTTCCAGTCATACCATCAATAATAATAGAGCCTGGAACCATTGCACGATTTGAATAAATGTTCATAAATGACAACTGTGACGGAGGAACAAAGCATAACCTGCAATGTAGAGGGGCAAGGTATTAACACAAGCAATAGTAAACACTTTTGGGGCAGACAACAACTACTTACTGTCTCCCATAATTTGAAGAAGAAAAAAAAATCATCCAACCAACATGTAAGAAGTATCTTTTATAAAAAGGGTCAATTAATTAATCTATCACAACCTTTGCACCTTATTTTAAATTAGCCTGATGTTTAAATTTTTATAACTAGCACAACATTTTGCTTCAAATCTAACACACGTTTAAGTTTTTTTAAATCATGATGTGTGTTGGTGTGTATGATGCCATATCAACAAACATATTGCGAGCATGTTAAAAAATTTAGAAGTTTAAAAGTGGACTATTTACATAATCAAATATGGCATTGCATATCAAAATAACTCACTTTAAACTTCCAAATTCAATTTTTTGATGTGCATGCAATTTGTTTGCTAACATGGTATACTTTAATGTCAACACCTGTCATTATTTTAGATCAAAAGGCAGACACTTAAAAAGAGTTAAAAACAGTGATACATTTGAAATAAAAAAAAAAAGGATGTTGGGGGTGATATACAAATTTTTAAATATTGTGCTAGATTCAAATCAGTATATAAAGGTTGTGCGAGATTAATTAATTAATTTTTATAAGAAACACAAATTACCTGAAGAGATTTATATTGAGTTTTACAGAAATGTTCAGATTTTACATAGAAAAAGAAAAGACATGTGCTGGGACAAAAAGTAGATAGAAGACATACTATTGTGTTCCTGGAAACTTACAAAGGCTACTTAACTTCACAGCCATTGAGATAGGCTTCACATGAGAGTGTAAAAGTGTACCGATACATGATTATATATTTATATGCACATCTGCAAAGGATACTAACTTCCCATCCTACTGCTTCCATAACTCTATATCATATACGTATAGTGCACTAATATTTCACCTAGTTATGTAATTTTTTTGTGATGCTAAAATGTAAGCGACTGATATGAGTCGTCTCTCCAACTACATCAGTTGCCTACTCAACGAAGGACCATGTACAATTGAACATGTACAATTTAAATCAATAATTAGATGAAAGAAAATGTTAAGAGAATCTCTTATCATCTGACTCAGGAAGTTACACATAATCTTACTTCACTGCAACAGTACGTTACTTCGACACCAAGACAATTAGCCGTAGCCAAAGCAAGAAAGGAAATCGCAAAACCAAAGCAATGAAAACTCTGATCTCACCGCGGTACTTACCGCAAGTGGGTTTCGGCGAAGACCAAAGCATCCCACGGCTCCTTCTCGTTCATGATAAAGTAAACCCAGATAGCGTTGTCCGACACCAGGGCTCTCCATGACTTGCACACGGAGCTGGTCCGCGCGGCATCCCGGGGTCCGAGCAGCAGGAGGATCTGCACGAAGACATCGTTGGGGATGACGTTTAGATCTCCGAGGGGAGGGTGGTCTTCCGGGAGTTCCGAGCTATGGCGACTGGAGCTGGATCCGGAGCGATGGAGCACGGAGCTCAAGACCTTCCGCAGCACCACCGCCATTAAGGCCGCGATCGGATCCCAAGCTACGGATGATCGAGGAGGGCGACGAGGGAGGAGGCGGATCGAAGGCGGAGGGAATTCGAATCCGCCGTCTTCTCAAAGATGGAATTGGGGACACGATTTGGGGCGCAGAGATGAGATAATAAATGATACTGGTCGGCGCTATCGTGCGCGCCGAGGGCACGTGGACGAGTTATGAGTTTTTAATTTTCGATCGTGTACAATCCGTTTTTTTTTAAATAATCTCTTTTTTTTTAATATTTTAACATTGTTCAATATGGTCAATAAAAATTTATAATCACAAATTTTTTCAAATGATAATAAAGAATTATAATCACTAATAATTGAACTTAATTTAAAATTTTAAAACTTAAAACAAAAAAAACTTACTGTAATAAGAATATTTCAAATGATTACACTTGCAAAAAAAGACAATGGAATAATAAAATTCATATAAATATATATCCACAAACCTCAATGATGATGTCCATAAAGATTAAATAATATACAAGCTGTTTAAACAGCTACAACTTTTCACAACTTGCTAAAGAACATTCATATCATCGTTCTAAAAAATATTAACTCTTATATTTGATGTAGTGAACAACAATTCGACTAAGCAATATCTTCATTTTACATTTAGTTTACACTGAACAATGATCCAGGTACAGATGGCTGTTGCACTTTTGAGTTGTGCTGTGAAAAAAGAGAAACCTCAAAATAAGAACCCTCTTAAATATAGATTTTAGATATTTCTTTTGAGTCAATGAAAGTGGAAGGATTCTTTCAATGCATCTTTTAGCTGAAAATTGAAACGAAAATCTAAAACTTAAAATGACATGCAAACTACTACTCTGATTTTGAAGAGTTCTGGTTCTCAAACATCATTTGACATCGTTGTATTCACGCATCGGATAATCAGCCAACCCGTGCGGGTTCCAAAACTGGCTTCGTATTTCTGAATAGTTGGCAATGCAAACTGTTAGTCCAATTTAGAAGTTATCAGTGGATTGATTCATTGAAGTTGAGTTACCTGCTGTGCCTTCAACTGGTGCTACAAGTGGAGGGTTGGTGCTCGCATTTTGCAGATTTAAAACTTGGCCAGAGTATTGGCAATAATTTGCATTTGCCTAATGTCAGAAACAGATTAACTTTTGAGTTAAAACTGCTCTTGAGCTAGCATAAGCTGTAGCTCCAATTTTTTGAATAGTGTGTACCTGGAAAATGCTTTCTTGTGTTGCAACCTCTGTTAAGCCTTGTGGACTTGTCCCTACAATATTGCATCCATAAATGCCATTGCTAACGTTCTGCTGTGGTATCTGAAGATTAAATGTAAAAAAAAAAAAAGGAGTTAGGTATCATCTCAAATGAACAATGAAATCGTACAAACTTCAACTTAAATCTTCACCTGTTGGTCATGCCTTCTGTCGCTACTTTGATCTTTCGTTTTGTGTTGTGATTGTTTCTTTTTAGTATGGTTGACCTTGGATAACTTTGTTTTTGTTGGATGCCCTTGCTTACGGAGAGCAAGAGGATCAAGCAATCTATTTTCCATGGTCAGATTACCAGAAGAGAGTGCACAACCTTTGTCATCCTCATTGCTTTTATTAATCCTTTTCTGGTAATCATTGATATAACTCCATAACATCTCACAGTGTTCGTCGGTCTCGACTGCCATGTCTGCTGCCTCCTCAAACTTCTTGTATAGGTAATCATACCGCTGTGCCTTTGGATTATTGCTCCAACCGCAATAACCAGCTTTCACCTTCATGTGTCGCCTTTTCATATCCTTTCTCCATCGTGGTAGGATGTATTTGGCTGGAACATTGGGAATTTGCTTTTTCACAAGGGCTGATATGATATGTCTGCAAATAATTCCCCTAAATTCAAATGCACGACAAGTACATCGAACTTCACGATCCCCCTCGTCGAAGTGTACTTTGTAATGCACCATCCTACGATGTTGATCCTCATTATCCCCAACAACGACATCCTCAGACACATCATACTCAGATGCACCATCTGTCCCACCTGCCAACAAGACTTCGCAATAAAGCTTCGCAACCAACTCTTGTTGAAATTCTTTGAATTTATCAATGGTATAAAGCTGTTGAAATTTTTTCTCTAGATCAAAATGGGTTATGCAGGGGACCCATGAGTTGAACGACTGAAGGTCTACTTGGTCTTCTTTTTCAACTTTAGTCTCCAATACAATATCATACTGTTCAATGAATTGCCTCGTTGTTGTATTGGAGTATAAAATCCCATCGAAGAAGGGACTTATCTTTTGATTCCGTTGTGTTGTTGACATCCCGGCCCAAAAAGTATCTTTCACAAAGACAGGGACCCAAATATGCCGCTCTTCATATAAACCTTTCAACCAAGCATTATCATATAAATTAAATTTCTCAATGAATTTACTCCAAATTTCTTCAAATTCTTCCTTTGTGAAAGAATCATACACTGCATTTTGCATAATCTTTTTCATTTCTTCATACGACTTATAACCCTTCAACTTTTCTTGTAGCTTCTTCATTATGTGCCACAAACACCATCGGTAATGGGAGCCAGGGAATACAATTTCAATAGCCTTTTGCATTGCCTTGTCTTGATCTGTGATGATAGCATTTGGAGCCTTTAGGGACATGCACGAAAGTAAAGCTCTAAACAACCATGTAAATGTTACAGAGTCTTCATTTGACAGCAAGCCACATCCAAACAGAATTGATTGACCATGGTGGTTGACTCCTACAAAAGAAACAAAAGGCATATCATATTTGTTTGTCAGATATGTAGTATCTATTGCAACAACATCACCGAACTCTTCATACGCTATCCTACTCCTTGCATCTGCCCAAAATATATTTCTAATTCTGGATTCTTCATCGACATCTATTGCATAGAAAAAGCTAGCATTCTTGGCTTTCATGCGGATGAAGTAATCAAAAATTGCCTCAGCATCTCTTATGCCCAGCCAAAACTGTCTTGCTTTGTCAACAGAAGTTGTGGGATCTTTTTCCAGAAGTGATACATTCTCATAATTCTCTCCTTGAACAGAACAAAATTTGTTATTCTTAGTTGCCACATTCCCATTGATATCATTCAATTCTAATTTTCTATGTGCACCAATCGGCAAATCCCTGTTGCACATACAGAAGCGTGATTTCCTTGGAACTAGAGGGTGGCTGTGCTCAAGCCTAACTGAATTAACTCTGCAGCTTCCATTTTCAAAAAGAGTTGCATTAACTCGAGCCTTGCAACCAGTTTTTGTTGTTGGCTTTGGTTGTAAGATGTTTCTTTTGTATACATATGGCTTCCCCTCGCGGGAACATGCGATAGTAACATGTTCTATTTTTCCCGAGCTTGAGATTGTTCTTGATTTTCTACTAACACGAAAACCTTCCTGCTTTCCATATCTTTTATAATATTCAACAAGAGCATCCAAGGAATTAAAAGTCATTCCAGGTTCAGGTGCTTTTACTGTTTCAAAACCAACTATTTGTTCCAGATCCTCTGTATCTTGGTCATTAATAAGCTCTTCATCACTAGACTCAACTGTGGATACATTTTGTTCCATATGGAGTAGTGTGATAGGAATCAAACAGCACTCCTGAACCAACTGAAAAAAAAAGTTACTGAATAAAGGAATCATAGTTCTCAAAGATTCATTCCAAAGCAACATGATATGAATGCCAATTATGCAACTACCAGAATGCATGTTGTTAGATAAAGTTCCAGTTTTTCCATGACAAATTAAGCATCGATGAATTGGTTCTCAGTAACAAGGTCCTCCAACAACAGAGGAACACAGAAACTTCTATTGTCTGGGAAACACCTTCAGTTCTTCCTGCATTTCTCATGCATACAGCAATTACAGCAACCTATAACTAATTCAACTTGGCGTAAGACATAATCTCAGGCCCACTATAGTAAACGGTGAGTCACTATACACTTGAAGAAAGGATCAAGTTTCCATTTTATTTGTTAAACCACTCTTGGAAACCAAAACAATGTAGCTATCTCTTTACAAGTACATATCAATTTAGAAGAACAATAGCAGGAGCATGTATAAATTTCCAGCCAAAATAACCCAGGACAATATTATCTGCTATAGTCAGCCATACACTAAGCCAAACTTGATTCTCAAAAAAAGATGATATAAAAGACAATTTATACGATAGCGAAAATATTTCTCTCGTACATGTCTTTGTTTTCGTAGTGATCATTTGGTTCACCATCGACCCTTGTATTTGCATTTGATAAAGGAAATATGCAATAAACCTTGTTAGTGATCGAGGTTACAGGTGAAAGTAAGTTAAAGGAACAATATGCTATAAATTAGTATAGCATTATGGTAATGAAGATGGATATGATTGAGAGAGTTGTAGTAGGATACTTCACAATAATTTGGTATGGTAAATAAGTAGGATTTTTAACAGAAGTGTTGAAAGCTCAAAGGAGTTCCTCCGAATAAATCAAAATCACTCGAAAGGCACCATCACGATCCCTCAAAATCCAACAAATAAATGCTTCTGTCCAGAGCTAATTCAAAAAGGTAAGCTTGATCGCCATAAAAAAACGAACACTTGGAATGTTCCAGCCCTGAGTAAGAACCCCTCAACGGTCAAACAAGCAGACCAAGAAAATCGAACGGAATACCTCTGCGGCGAATTAGGGTTAGAATGCGCGCTCACTCGGGTACATGGCTCTTGATGTGGCCCTGCCGGCGATACGGTTAGAGGAGACAGCACAATCCTGTGGAGATGCGGCGCCGTGAGCCACGGGAAGCGGCCGACGACCGCCGCCACATCGCAGAGGGAGATCGCCGCGGCCGCGTCGACCGATGAAGAAGGAGTAATGTTTTCAGGGTTGCGGTCTCCTGTTGAAAGGTGCAAAAGATTTCATAGGTGTCGTGGCATTATTATCCGCGCCCAACTGAGTGGGGCCCTTCTCATGAGGCACCACGTGGCCATGGACAGCGGTGTCCACGACACCGCGTGAGTCGTGTCACTTTGTCAGGGCTTTCTAAGACGGGTCTAAACTTAGAAAAACCCTTCATTAATATGCCGTAATTTACATATGTATTAGCAAAATTAATTCATTTCAATGCTCTTCCCTAAATAGTTTAATTCCATTGTCCCCGGTGTAATAGGTAAGACATAAAAAATTATCAGATAAGATCATAAAATTGAAACTCTGAGTATCTGAGCATGTCCTTCTCATGTTGTGACCATTTATACTAATAGATTGTAACTATCCGTAATTTACCACCTTCGTGTTAGTTTAAAAATGGATTGACAGAGGTGTTGGGACGAACAAATTATCATTTTATCCGATTAATTTAGTTATTTAAAATGGGACAAAAAGCAAAGTGTATCGTTAATTCCTTGGTTCCATTTTGATCTTTTTTTAGTGTATAATTACTTAATTACTTGATAGTATTATTTTATTATACTCTACTCTAAATTTTGAATCGTTACATGTAGTAGCTATAGTTTTGTAAATGTTACAACATAAATGCTAGATGAATATATCGAATTAGTATTGTAGAAATTTTAAAACTATAATTGTTATAATGTGAATGGTAAATGAATAAAATTGAATTCACATTATAATAGTTGCAAAGTCGTATTTGCTATAACATAAATATTTTTTAATAGATTATGTATGTATTATAGTAACTATAAAATTATAGCTGATATAATGCGTCCGGCCAACTCCTGATTTAGAGGGAAGATAATAATATGAATAGTATTAAATAGTATTAGAGGGCAATTAGGTAATTATATACGGTTAAACAGTGGGTGGGGTTTCTAAAAAATCAAATGATGATATCCCTTAGATTATGATGATTTAAAAAAAGACGCTTCTGCCCTTTAAAATTTACAAATCATTTCAATTATTCAAAAAATCAACACCAAACTGTTTGGATAAATTAATGATTAATTAACTAATATAAACCCATTAAATACTCCTAATATTATCAGTTAATTTTGAATGTTAGCAATAATTAGTTTAATAAAAGAATGATAATTAAAAGCTAGTTAAATGATTAATTAACAATTTTTTTCAACTACCCAATTATTATTAATTGAGTGTTAATAAAACAACTAATGATAATTAACATGATCCTAGTATTTGCTAACTAAAATAAAAAAGATTAAATAGTCCTTTTTCATCATTTATAAGTTTAACAATCAAGATAATTTAATGATGATTTTATAATTCATACTACTATACTAGTTAATTTGATCATAAAAGGATAATAAACTAATAGGGAAGTATCGATTAAGGATTGCGTCTAGCAACCACAGCTAAATTTAATGACTAAATCTAGTAAAGCATAAAAAAAATATTCAAAACATAAAAAAAAATATTCAAAACATTAAAAAAAATTATTCAAACAGAAATCCTAAAGAAACAATTCTTTAAGTGACACATAACAATTAATGTGGCAAAAGAAATTTCACTCATACCAGTGCTCTCGTCAATCCGGCTAATACAGAAAAGGTAAATCAGTGATGACTACTAACCATTACTGCGGTGCTAAGATATGAATCAATGTGTACCAGATGTGTCGAGTTTCAACTCCATGATGTAATAGTAATGATTCATGTAATTTTATGGTATAAAAAGCAGGTATATCACAGAATTTAGACCACAACAAACAAATGTTTCAGCCTTAGATGAGCTATTGCACACAGGAGTTTCATGTCACAGATCAATGTGCATATCTTTGGGACATGTTTTCAGGTTAATTACTACTTGGGATTTCTCAGGTATGGAAGACGCCGAAGGCGTCGATGCAAAGCAAATACCGGAACTCTTCAGGGTAGTCGCCAGCCATGCTATCGTCGGAGATCCATTCTTCTTTATCGGGGTGGCAGTGCTTCGAAAGGAAATCTGCCGGTGAGTTGGCTTCTCGGTAGGTGAAGGAGAAGGAGACGGATCGAAGCATGGAAGCGACAGCGGTGATCCTGAGAATCAGGTGGTGGCATGAACTATCTCCTTCTTTGTCCCCGTTCAGGATCTGCACCTAGGGGTGAGCATTCGGTTTGTTCGATTTATTCGGTTTATTCAAAATAAATCTTGTATAATTTTATTTTATTAGTTTTTAAACAAATTTGATATTAATTTAGTTAATTTAGTTAATTCGGTATTAATTTTGTATAGACTTTAATTCAATTCGGTTAACTAATATTAAATCAATTTTCAGTTAATTCGGTTAATTTACTATCGAATTAATCGAATATTCGCCTTATATATAATGACCTTGGGAGTAGTACTCGAGCATACATCAAAGGTTCGGAGTTGTTCGGAGTTGTATAGTGCTCGTGAAGATGATTTGTGTTTGAGAATCGGATTTGGATTGATAGGGAACTTGGGAATCGGAGGAGTCAAAAGATGCTGGGAGTTCTGGATCCAAATGACACTCTTGCGCTTGAGAAATAAGCCTAAATCAAATAGCTCACGGTATTGAATTCGAGAGAGAGGAAATAAGCCTAAATCAAACGGCTCGTGGTATTAAATTCGAGAGGGAAAATAAGTTCAAATCAAACGGCTAGCGGTATTGAATTCGACAGAGGAAATAAGGGAGCTAAGCTTTGCAAAAGAGGCAAGGTGCGATAGCATCAGAAGAGCCTTGTCAGGACAAGATCGACACCCCTGATTACGTGATAATCTTGGAAAGGTAATCGTTCGTTTTTTTTTCCACAAACATACCTTCCAATTCTTGACATTGAATTGCTATTAAAGTCTTTAGACTTTAGTACCTTTAAATTCCTAATAGTGAGAAACCTCCTTAAGAGACGTGTACCAAAATATTACATGCATGAATGGCATTTTAATTGCTTATTATTAAAGAAATGAATGCATAATCTGGGATTCATACATTATTCAAGTGAGAAATAATAATAATAATAATAATAATAATAATAATAATAATAATAATAATAATTTTTGATTGTTTTTTTTTTTCGAAAAAAAAACTGATGAACTACTCATCATCTATCGCCATCATTGGCGTATCTTTATGTCAGCTGTCTTTTATTCTATTGCCAACGGAAGCCATTAAATCCCTAACGCATGTACCTGAAATTTTAGGTATTCGTCTAACGGATCGGCGGCAAAACCAATCATTGAGACCAGGCTAAAAAACCCCCCTTTTGTTGCAGCTGGAATCATCTCCCCGATGCGGCTCTGCATTGCTCCGGATGCTCGGGGGTCTCGATCTTCGAACCATTCCGATCCCATCGGTCCTGATAATCTTGATCTGAGTTCGGGTTTTTGAGGCACTTGGAT
>JBBPFQ010000091.1:248699-262748 GCA_037974815.1 Kaempferia elegans
CTGCCGGATTTTTGTCTGGCAGGGACCCCCTCGGGGCGTGACAAAATTAGTATTGGATACTAATTTAGGTATTTCCAAAGTTGCCTACTGAATTTGGATAATATAAAATTTTACCAATCGGGCTCGGTAATATACCGAAAGCATTATACTAGTTGAAAGAAGACAATTGGAATTTATTTCACATCTAGATGACTAGTTTTAAACAGAACCTAGGACATGCTAATCTGGGTCCAGCTCAAGCTCAAACGCTATTCTCTTTTTTCCATAAAAACTGTATAGATTTCAAAAATTACTTAGTAGAAAGGTTTTAATTTCTTAATTATTTAAAAGGTAAAATGAATAATATAAAAAATCTTATATGAAAAACTAATAAAAGAATGATATAGGCAAAGAGGACTTAGTACCAAATATATTTTGAAGGAAGGCTTTTGACTGTTGAATATAGAAATTTAATCTATTGAATTTTAAAATTTATAAACTATTTTAAAATTATAGAATTTTTAGCTAAGCAAATAGTTTTTAGAGTTTCTGAGAAATCAGATAAGCATAATTTAAAATTAAAAAGGAAAAAAATGTATCATAAACGATTATTGCATTGCACTATAAATTCCACATCAATTAATAAACGAAAGTTGTTTTACCAGGTACTACTATGTATTGATATAGTAGGTCAACTGGTGTTAAGAAAATAATTGCAATGAATCGAACATTTAAAGAAAAATAAAAATAAAGTACTTTATAAGCTTTGTGAAATTTCTTCATAAATTTATTTTTTAATTGATTATGATCAATAATTCGAGCGTATTAAAGAAAACTAGATTGAACGGAAAGTATCTAATGAGTGAAAAGTAGTTAAAAAAAAAACTTGTTCAATCTCAGTTCACTCAAATCATTGTCCTCAAATAAATACAACAACAGTCTCCGCAGAACGGTACGGTAGTTAGGATATAAAATGTTACCACATTAGATTTTAAAATAGAAACTCAACGCGTCCAAGCACACCTCCTCCATATCTTGACCATCTACACTAATGCTTATTAGCTTAGGGACGAATTGGTGGAGGCAAACAACAAACTAAAACTGCCGAAACACAGTGATTAAATTACAATCACCAAACGAAATCGAAGCGATGAGATCAGAAGCCGAGCTCTGTGCGTTCCTCAGTGCGTTCCTCATGGACAGGAAATCGGAAAGTGGAGCAGTCACAGCAATCAAAACCTGAAAGGGACTTCCGATGCAGTGTAATCTTCCACTGCCATCCATGCAATCCACCGTCACCTAAAGCAGACAACGAACCTAATCTCATAATCGTCATTGAGCGGCCGTCCTTGTTTATTTTAGCTAAATGCGATCCAGTGAGGGGAGTCGTGGCCCCGAGCCAAGAGGATTGCCATGGGGCCAGCAACGGTGACAAGGATCAAATCTCAATGTGCCAGGCCCTACCAGACAATGCTAACTGAAAATTAGATCCGCCCGATCCATCACGATGTAGCAGTATCTGTGCAGGATAAAAGTGGACCAAATCCAACTAGATTTTCCTTGTGCAATAATGGCATTGTATTAGTAGGGAAGTCATGAGAAATGAGAAGATCACATGAAAGTGGTCCAAGGCTTTCCCAAGCTTCATGTGCCATTGCCTTTTCTTCCCTCATTCAGTGCTTGGTTCAGAATTAAAGAATGCCTAGTAACATGAGTTGGGTCGACAATCTTAATGCCACAGGAATTCAACATGACCATACAGCAAAAGAATCGAACATCCACACTGAAACAAAGTCAGATGGCTATGTGACCAAGAACAAATTTTGGAAAAAAGAGAACTATAGTACTTATCCTGAACGTTTGAGAATAGTAAATACATGCTCTATCCTTGTAAGAAGTATGCGAGTCGACATCGTATGCTAAATCTAACAACACGATATTTTGTCTAGTGCTTAACATTGAAAACTATGGCTCCTATTTTTCATGTAGCTTTTCTATCATATGTATGGCCTTATCAAAAAGGTATCTTATCATCCGGTGATGATTTCTTGTGGATTGATTTCCTCTGAGAGATTGAGAAGATCTGTAAAACTTTGAATCACCCTATAAAAATCAAGGTAAAGTTCTTGTCAAGCTCTATATGACTGTGGAGATGCTACATCCTATCTCGGGTGAATAAAAAGGACTATCCGGGAGTTCGATGTGGTCGCTGCAAAACAATAACAGTGAATTATTAGGAATACTTTCAGATTAATTTTGGCTTCTCAAATAAATTAAGCAATACGTAATTGTATGTTGGCTAACCTCTTTCTATCATTATAATTATTCATTGCCTGCTTAGCCATGTAATCACTACCGAAATCACTCACTGAGTAAGTGGAATTAGTGTCGACATCATCTGAAACTCACAACATGGGAAATGAATGGCAGTTTATGATGATAACAGTAGAACAATTCAATTTAACCTTCTATAGACTTACTCTCATTTATTTCGTTGCTCAAATATGATTGTGATATCAGTCGGTCTGGGTTCAGCTGCAGCTCAAGCAACCGTCTTCTCTCGAGTTCAATAGCAAGTTCATGATCTTCGGATAGCTGACTGTGGAGATATCCGGAACATTCAGATGTATTGAGCACTGCAATCATAAGTATTAGATCAAAAACACATGTTGAAATTAAAAGAAGAGACACAGTATGGCGACAATTGAAATTCCACCAACTTGTGTCCGTGTTGTGGTCCACTGCAAAACATTGAGAAGGGAAACATACAGGAGGCTCCTTCTCTGAGTACTTCCTGCATAAACTCAGCGACTTAGACGGATAATAGTGTATACAATCAGAAATTAAAATAAAAATAAAACCATGAATTAGATAACATAGAATAAATCTTTTGAAAGCTACCCAGATGATAAGAAGGTAAATCTATTTACTTGTCTGTAAGTTTTGATTTTTCCTTGTATGGCTTAACAAGAACACGTGAACCACAAATGTAATGCGGATGACCCATTGTCAAGATAACTTGTACAGTCTCTGAACAGAGGAAGCTCACAAAGCCAAACATTCACTTCTCTTGGCGTGGAATCCTCACATCATGAACAGGGCCATACTGACTGTTAACATGGAATGACTTTGAGCATATGAATATATAGTATAAATTTATAGTCAGATAAGAAATTGAAACATTACTCAAAGTAATTGAAAACATCTTTCTCCGAAAACATGCTTTCAGCAGGGAAAGTAAGGTATATCTGATGAGAACTTGAAAGAAATCCAAATTGATCGCCCCTCTCGCTCCTGTACTCAATATGCTTGGGAGCATCTTCTGCAAGTATAACTGAATGCTGCCCGTGTGGCCTGCATTTGAATCATAATTAGTGATTTATTTTCAAGCAATTATAGAAGCCTCTCTATCTAATGTAAAACAACCTTCATAGAAAATAAATACCTTTCTATCAGTTGAATGCTATGATTCAACTTGCTAAGCAGCTTTGTCAAGCTGAAGCCACTCTTACCATGACGTTGGCTCTCTGTAAGATAACCATCAGCTTGAAGCAATTTACCATATTTTTCATGGTACAAGATTGGCAAAGAGGATATAGAAATAGGAGCCCCTCCCTTTGATTTCAGTAAGTCCATGATCTCCGATTCCAATTTAGCAAATGACCATGGTGGAATCGAATGATCCTCATTACCAAACTCATCAAATTTTGCTTCATGCACATCTGAAAACTGCTTAGGAGTAACCTGACCATGGAAAAACCGACAGTTGATGCCATTCTTACAGTATCCCTTATAAAAGTAATGACAAGCTTTTGGAGATGATTCAAGCAACTGTTGGTGCAACTGTACATTGCTCCTGGAACAGAAACCATCAGCAAATGCAGCATCAGGCAAGCAGTGACTTTTTGAGTGGTCCGTACCAAAGTGATTCATATCATTTGACTGATCCCTCAAGCCCTAAAATGCAGTTTGTTTATCAAGACCTATCAAATCAGTATTCAAAGAAGGCAATAATTCTATATTTTGAGGAAGTAACATTTCTTCAGTAGATAGCCGGCGAGCAAAAGGGGGAACTCCAATTCGAAGGCTAGAAGGTGAAGAAGAGATAGTTCTTGAAAAAGTTGGGGAAGAAGGCATATAGTGAAACTGTGAATCTTGGTGGAATTGCAATTGCATAGGAAGAGCCATATTCGCCTTGCGTGACAATGCAATATATGCTTTGGCTTCATTGATCAGAGAGAGGATATGATTGTCTGGTCCCAGTGCAAACTCCAGTAACTCCTTTTGTGTGTACTTCAAAAGAAGATAACCAATGAGTTTCATAGCATTCTCTGGCTCAATCTTTTGGATTCGGTTGAACACAAAATCAGCAACTTCCAGCTTCTCCATCCTGTGCTGTAAAGAATCAGTAAGTTCCTGAATACTAATCATGATAAACTCAAATTAAATGGGAAACAGGAAAGTTTTACTAGCAAAATTTGTATAACCAAACATCTATTGAGTTACACAAAATTTAACAAGCAATTCCCTGGAAACCAGAAGATGTGGTAAGGAGTTCAACTCCTCTGTCAGGAAAAGCAATTTTTCAGTGCAATACCTTCATAGCCATTAAAGGAAAATGAAAAAGGAGAAAGAAAAACAAAAGACGGAGGGAATAAAGCAATGCTGCCGTGAAATCTTCGACTTTCATTCATCCTTTTCTGGGGGGAAAAAAAATACTTACAAATACTCAAATAGCTCTTAGACCCAAAGCTTGCAGTTTGTAAATACACAAAACTGAACGGACCAGAAGCAAATAAAACTGAGGGCAAAGAAACGAAGAACACTTTCGCGAAAGCGGAAACCAATGCACAAAGGAGACAAAGGGCAGCGCCATTAATAGGGATACTCTCGACCAAACTTTCCGTCAAAAGCAACAGCAAACAAGCATCGGCGAGTAGAGTGGCGGAAGATTGCAGATACGAGACAACCAACCCAAATGCATAAAAAGAAATCCTTTTGGGAGGAAAACCAGAGACAAAATATTTCGAACAAAACCAACACGAATCGACCGAACTACCGCACAAAATCCACTTACTGCGCTGCATGCAAAGGCACCCTGACGCTTGCGTCTTCGACGATCCTCGAGCACTGCAGCAGTGCGCAAAGGGAAGACGAGGACTAGAAAATCCTCGCGTTCGAACCGAGGGAAGTCTAAAGATGGTCTGCTCTTGACTCTTTATAGATTTATTTATCGGGCACGATGCGTATGTTTATACCAAATAAAAATCGGATTAGCATTAAACGTGAGGATAATACGGAAAGAAATCAACAAATCAATAAAGATGGTATATTAAAACATCCCTTGACAAATTAACCAAAAATTAAAATTTTCGTGGTCATAATTTGAAGAGGTTGTCCAAATGACCAAATTGTCCTCCGTTAATCGCTATCCAATCGACTTATCACGGAGTGACCGGTGGGTCCACTGCTGTTGATTCTCTGTAATTGAGCGGTTCCACGAGCGAAACTAGGACAGTGCACCAAATAGATTAGGGTCCATTTAGAGCTGTGTGAGCGGTGGTATAGTTAAGATATATTATTAGGTTGAAATTTGATGTATTTGAGTGTGTTCTTTTTCATCTGTTGATACTAATAATTAATACTCATTCATGATTTATTCCTTCCTTATTAATTTAGAGATAAATTAATGAATGCCTCTGAGGTTATGGTGTATTGGGAAGAGCGCTTAAGGCATGGGAGGTTGTCACATGAAGTTTAGAGGTCAAAACTTGAGTGGTGTGATGGTTAAGGTATGAGAGGTTGCCACATGAGGTCTAGAGGTCGAAATTTGGCACGTTCGAACATATACCTCCCCCACGTCTTAATCATTTGCACTAATGATTAGTAGTTATCTGAGTACAAGTGACATTATCACCCAATAGCTAATTTTGTCTCATAATTCGATTACAATTCAATGCATTCTTACTTTCCTGAGAATCTAAGCCTAACTACTGGATTGTAACACAGTTATTTTTCTTGGTTTTTTTTTGGTAAGGGAGAAAATATGAACTAATGAAAGATTAAAAAGAAAAACTAGATCAAATTTATGTAGAAAATACAATATTATTAAAGCATTATAATAGCTATCTAATTAACTGTTGTAACTATCATAATAATTAATACAATCGTAAGGAGCGTTCCAGACTTGTTCAAGGAGCGGGTACGGCTCCGGGCGTTCAGGCTCCACGAGCTGAGGCCACTAACAACTTCGGTTAAATTATATATATTTATTAGACTTATTTATTTATTTATTTTTATTGTTAGATTTAGGTTTTTTTTTCCTTTTTCAATTTAGGTTTAGATTCGCTATATAAGGGTTTTTTACTTTGTATTTATTTTGATTCAATAATATGACTAATTTTTTTTTTTCTTCTGAATCTCTACATGGTATCACAGTAAAGTTTTCTTTCGCTGACCTAATTTTTCTGTAAACGTCTATTGCTACTGCTGCTGTCGATTTATGTATCGATATACTTTTCTACCGATTTTAATGTCAACGTTCTTTTCTGTCAATTTTGACACTAACATCCTTTTCTACCAATTTCAGCGTCGATGTTCTTTTTTGTCGATTTCGGCGTCAATGTTTTTTTATTATTATTATTATGCATTGACGTCCTTTTCTATCAATTTCAACACGGACTCCTTGTGCTGTTGATTTCTACGCCGACATTTTTTTCTAACTCGTGTTCTACATGTAACCACGAGTCACTCTAATACTAGTTTTCCTTATCTTCTAACACTTCGACTATGACCACTCACGCTTGTGGATGCTTTCAAGGTCATAATAGTAGTCACGGTAAGAGATTGGACGACCATCTATTCGACACTCCTTCCTTTCAATGGAACTTGAGGTTGCACATTGCTTTCGGGGCGGCACAGGAGTTTTCATATTTGCACGATGGAGATGTCTAGGTTCGATCGAGTTTTCGGTATTGTTTGGGGGCTAGGCAATAGATTGTTGCTTATTGACTAAGTGTTTTGGGTCTGGTAATTAGTTTTGTAGGTGATCTATCATGATTTCAAAACTCCAAATATGTTGTTGGATCGAGAATTCAGATCGAAATCATCCGACTTTGGCTTAGTAACGGAAGGACCTTCAGCGGGGCAAACTCATGTGTCTACACATATAGTAGGGACTTATGGATATGCAGCTCTGGATTACATAGAGACGAGTCATCTCACGACTAAGAGCGATGTTTGGAGTTTCATAGTAGTCCTATTTGAAATACTCACGGTAGGTGATCACTAGGCAAAAGAGACCACCGAATGAGCAAAAATTGTTAGAATGGGTGAAGGAGTTCCCAGTGGAAACTAGAAAGTTTACCATGATCATGGATACGAAATTGAGAGGCAATTTCTCCCTCGATGTTGCACTCGAAGTGGCAAGGCTAGCGAATAGGAAGAGCTTAGTTTTACCGATAACTCAATCAAAAACAGAACTAGTGATCTTTCACTAAGAAATATAATGTTAGAGATTGTTCTAAAGAATATAAATTTTTAATTATTTGTAATAAATAAAAATATGATAAATTATTGGCAATTGATTGACCTTCAAAATAAAACTTTTGAATATTTACCCTAAATTGAGAAGCAACTTCATATGTATAGAAAGAAATCTAGAAATTCTTAATTAGCAGGGGTCTAAGTGAATACTTGCCCACCAAATGGGTACTTGGGCTCATATTTTCAATTAATGGGCCGGCCCAACTCGGTGGCTGTTCTTTGGAATCGCTCTTGAACCGGACGAGTCGTCTAATGAAACGAGTGCGCTGAGTCGTCAGCGTTGTTGCTTACTCGAAGACTCGCGATATCTCACGCGTGCCCTAGCGCCTTCATCGCGGCGGTGGTTGCCGCTGAGATCCTACCGCCGGCGATCTATCGCCATCCATATTCGACCTTGCATCCGCATCAGCACAGGTACCTTTCTTTTTATCCACTAGAAATTTCTCATCTCTTCCCCCTATTCGCTCCTATGTGCTTTTGGAATTCAACTAATCAACTACAGATTGGTTTTTGTGTGCTCTTGTTGTTACCGTTATTAGAAAGCATTAAGAAAAAGGGTCTTTTTGGTGGAAGATTAGTTTTTGTAGCTAGTTACTGATGTTGGTCATGTTAAACTATCTTGACATGAAATTGACTGTCATTGAACAAACATGATAGTTTTGCCCACATGTGAAGGTGCGAGGGGTTCTGAAGCTCAAAAAGGAGCCAATTTGGATCGGAGTTAGGCATTAATGGAAGTTCGACTTGGAAGAAATGGTTCGCTCTAGAGCACAAATTTGACATTTGAAGGAACGAGGTGGGCCTGTTGCTCATGGGGTGACCTCGTGAATGCCCTGCAACTAGAAACCAACCATAGGAAGGAAGCAGCACCTATGAATAGATGTAAAGGGGGTATATACTGGTAGTTTGAGGGTGTGGCATTGCATGGCATATAGTGGGACTTTGTTAAAGGCGGTGTATACACCTAAACAATGTATGATGGCTTGGTGATACGAAATACTTTTCACTTTGGTAGTTCGGACTCGAGCCATGTGGTCACAACAGACTCAAGGTCTTTCTCTGGAGCAGGAACAGTATTTGGTCAGTTTCTGGTGGTGGTGCTTGTGTGGTTGTGTCCGGTGCCCTGCAAATTTGTAAAAAAAAGTTGGAGGAGCAAAAAACAGCAGTAGCATCTGGGGCAACAACTTCAACAACCTATACTGTGCACCGGAACTAGGAAAATAGGTCAGCAAACTCTTTATAGGTGCTGATTGTTGGGCTCAGAGCCAAAGATAGATGGTATATTCATACTCATTTACAAGGACCCTGAAAAAAATTCAGATGCACCATCAGGTTTCCTTGATATATTATGTGTAAAATGTACAACGTCCTCATGAGATGAATCGAATTAATGACACTATTCACCATCCACATGTATGATCGCAATAAGTGAAAATGAATTCTCCCACATTTTATTATTTAATAGAAAACACTGATATTTTTCAAAGTCTCTGTTATTTTGAGTATCTGTTTTAAGAGCATCATCCTTTCTAGTCTCAATATGCCTATGTAACTGTAATACTTGATAGATATCAACGTCATATAACCATGCTTGTATATGCTTTATACTTTAGCTTGATATTTGAAAGAACAATTATAGTATCTAAAATTCAAATGCATCCTTACCCATTCCTCATCATCCTTATGCCATACTCCTCTATTTTACCCTGAATAACAATAGTGGTCCAATATTATTGTTGTAGCATATCTTCTATGTCGTGTATTGTAATTCTTACCAATAAAACTAGATAATAATCATGAAGTAATATATCATTTTACACGCTTGAAGTACGATACCTGATACTCTAGTCTTCATATGAATGTTTTGTCATCAGTAGGTTGCTTTGCATCTAACGTTAAGTGTATGCCCTTGTGTGTTTAAGGTAATCACAACTTGTGATACAAGCTTAGGCCAAGTTTTTTTCCGCCAGCTATAGGTTTGCATTGAATGTTTCTGGTCCAATCAGGCAATGCCTTATTTAGTTATTGAGTTGTGGAACATGGGGATATGTGTTCAGTGTCCGTATGTTTAAGTATGCATAACATGTATGGGTTGTAGGAAGTGGAAACCATTACATAAGTGCTATGCTTTCTACACCAAATTAGCCATTCTTGTTTGATAACTCACTTGGATTCTGATCTATTCTTTGTGATTATTGCTCTGGAGGATACAGCCCGACACTCCTTTCTCATCTTGTTTAGTTTGATAACACTGACTGTCTTTCACTACTTTGCCACTTGCTTTCTCATTTTCCATAATCCTATATTCAAGAATGACTTATTTGTTAAGTACCAAAAGTTATTATTACATGATTTTTGAGTAAGCTTTCCTCTGAAGATTTGCATCTTTATTCATTATAACCTTTTCTTCTAAGTTTTTTAGAAATTTAAATATGTCTGGAGTTGTTGAAGGCCAGACTCGGCAAGGCAGACCTGCACTTCCTTTACAACCCAGAGGTCCTCCTTCAATTGCTCGCCTACGAGAGCCTGTGGACCGTGAGAAGGTACAGCCCCTTCTAGTTGTTCAGGATTTCTTCAATGTTGAGGGCTCAGGAAAATTCCTTTAGGAGAAAGATTTCTCCTCAATGGAAGTGCTCTTATACCAACAAGATTATCCTTCATTTATCAGCATAACCTTTGCCACCAAAAAAATGTAGCTATGAATTCGCTAATTTTATTGATCGTTGGACCTCATTTATTATTAAACTTTTTAAATACTAATACATTTGATTTTTTTCTATTCACATCCAAGTTTTATTGTTGTGCAACTGTTGAACTAAGATTTCCTCCCATTTTCTTCATTGCAGACATGTCCTCTTTTACTTCGAGTATTCACGAAGGTATGTGAACATTTTTGTACACTTTATTATTCTTATCGTATGAAGCAGTGCAAACTTTTATGTGTGCTTATATGTATGTATAGTATATATTACAAGGCATACATTTTACTTTTGTTCATCCATTTAAGATTTACATGATGAAAATTTTTCTCGCCAATCTCTTCGATGAGCGTTTTGTAATACACAAATGTTTCTGGCAGAGTGGTGGCCACCATCCGGCGGAAGATTTTGCTGTACGAGGAAAGGAGCCAAAAGATGAGGTCCAGATTTATACATGGAAGGATGCGAATCTCCGAGAACTTACCGATCTCGTAATGATTTTTCTACTATTTGATTTTGGTTATGATTAATTCCGTTTGATCGATTTGGCTATCACTTAATAGGTCAAGGAGGTTTCTCAAGAAGCAAGGAAAAGAGATGCCAAGCTCTCATTTGCGTTCGTGTACCCAGATAAAAATGGCCGTTTCGTGGTGCGACCGGTAGGGAAATACACTTCTCGATGATCAATAGATACATCCCGAATCGATTGTAATAGTTTTCACTTTTCTCATCAAAGGTGGGCATGACCTATTCCCACGGGAATGGCAGGCGACTGGACGATGCGAAGACTCTTGCGGAACTTGGCTTTCAGGTTTGTTAGATCATTCGGCAAATCATTTGAATCACCGGCTCTCTTCATTGCTAATCGGTTTTCGGTTATTTGCATGTTTTGAAGATTGGAGACTACTTGAGTGTTGCAATCCTATAGAAGAGACTTGTGCTAATCTGTCTTAGTAGATGAACCTCCTCTCATGGTCTTGTAGATTGTTTACTGTTTCATTGTAAACTTTCAAATTCTAAGGCTTGTTCTTCGGCTTTTATTAACAATCGACGACAACGAAAAACTTCTAAGATCGCGCAAGATGCTATCAAAGTAACTCAAGAGCAACCAGTTAGGTCAAGCCATTTCTTCGGTCGGCCAGCTTCTCGGGTTGAGCTCAGTCAAGTACATTCAGAGACGGCATGTTGTGTTCTGGCAATCTCTAACAGGTATTTACCCCTTTTTACAGTGAATTAAACACAATTAAAACTATAAAAAAACATAAATCTCAATAAAATTTATTAATTGTCTTATATAATTAAGCCAAACATACACGTACGCAATAGTAATTAAGACAAGTTTATTATTACACATTCATATGTAGCATAAAACACACTAAAGTACAACACTCATAGCCAAAAGAATTGCTCCATATCTGCAATTAAGACATAAAATTAGGATTAAAATCATTAATCATATACTAATTAATTAATCAAGTGGTCCACCCCTGGGCCCACTCTCTTTATATATCCGTCCAGATCCAACAATATTTTCCAAACATGACAGGAAAATATATAATATTTTTTTAATAAATAAATATTTTTAAAATGATTTATAAAATTTATTAAAATTTAATCTATTTTTAAACAAAAAAATATGTTTACCAGTAAACCAAGCTGCTCCTTTGGACGTCTGCCTCTCCCATATTAATGTTCTCTGGGTGAATCTTCTTCTTCTTCAGCATTCTCTTCATCAGCTTCTCACAATCCACCCAAAGAAACACGAGTAATTAATCAAAAGTAAATGGCAATTAAATAATTTTATGGTTAAATAAATATAAAATACTTTCTGTAGCTTGTTGTTCTTGTCCCTGCTGGTAGTGCATGGCTTGATGGTGTCTTGTGTCTTCTTCTTCTTGACCTTGTGCAATTCCTTGATGCCACTGTTGTTGTTGCGGTCCTCATTGGTCTTGCGTTCCTCCTTCGCCATTGGATCGGCCGCGAAGAGCTCGGCCAGGGTCGTCCGGCCGCGCTCTCTCCCCTCTTTGTCTTCCCTCAGCAATGGCCAATCTTCTCCCAACAACTTAGCCTCTACTTCGATAAGTGTTACGACTTTTTGGTCTTGTTCTTTGTTGTTCACCAGCTGCACTGGCTTTACGACCGGTGCGGCTACTTCTTCTTGTTGCTGAACGGGTTCTTCGATACCGTAGTGTGGATCCAAAAGGAAGGGATCTTCAAATTGCCCGAGTGTGCCGATGGTGAGAATGCCACGGAGCATGTCGTGGAGGAGAAGGGCTTCTTTCTCCTCCACCACCACTCCCTCCATCTTCTCATCTTCTTCATCTACAACAAGTTGATCGATATATCGTAACACCGAATAAGTAGGATGCATGAGGGTATGAGAAACAAACCGTTTCTTCGAGGGAATTGGGAGTAATTAGTGACAACAGGGTGCAACTTGCGATGCATCCAATCGAAGAAGATCTGTTCATGAAGTTTATGTGATTGTTAATGGGAAAATAAAAATCAGAGAAATCGAGAGAAAATCGATAATCACCTTCATCGATGATGAGAATGGGCGAGGATGAAAAAAGTAGAAGTGTACGTAGGACTGTGCTTGAGTTGGCGGGGGCCAAAGGCCTGAGGAGGGACTTTAAAGGAGGTTGTGGGGAAGAGGCAATAATGATTGATGAATTGATCTCATGCTTTTTTCCATTAGGGTGGAGAGGAAAGGGACATTTGTTTATTTTTTTCGATCTAAATCGTAATGTTTGGATCGATAGTCGAAAGTGAAATTCGTTCGTTCATTCGTTCGAAAGAAAGATTAGTTGATCTGTTGAATTCATTTTGTACCATTCGTTCGACACATTAAGAGATATTAGGTATGATGGTCGTTATCAATGTTAGGACTTGTGGGAGCTAGAGGGGATAAATAACTTCAATCGCTTTTCATGGTTAGTTTGTGCTTATCGTTGAATGTGCAACGGAAATCTTGCTTCAATCTCGACTCTTGATATTTATCTCTTTGAGCGATTAATCCAAGGGTCCACTCTTAGTTATCACATTCATTAAGAATTCCTTCTTCTCGAAAACTTTTGAAAGCGGAGAAACCTCTTACAATGCATTTTTATAAGAACAAGGGCAAGCAATAGAAGACACAAATGAATATGAAAGTAATAATTCTTTACAATTAAAAATATTGCTGGCTTAATCTCTTGTAGTTTGGAAATTCCTCGTGATGGTCTGGAAATACAGCAACACTATCCTCTAAAACCCCCAAGAACTGACAATGAAAAACTCCTTGATACTTCTCCTTTAAAGCCTTTAGGTTAGGGTTAATTTTCGCTTATCAGTTGACTGATCTTACCAATCAGTTGATTGATATGGTCTCTAACTGTTAAATGACCTTTGAACGTTCTAAAATCTATCTATTTTGTCGATAATTCGAATATCAGTCGACTGATGTTGAGCATCAGTCAAATAAAGCACACAAATCTCACTCACTTCTGTGCTATTTAATTTGGCATTAGGTTTACTGATGCCCCACATCGGTCAATCGATCTCATCAATTGAACAGAACAAGCGAGTTGTAAGTATCCCAAGTAAGTTTTGATGTGGTCAACTGAGTTAAGATAAGTCATGTGTATTTGATATCGTGTGTCTGAGTGTATAGGGACTTAGGAACGCATGAAGTCGAGCGGAAAATGCGGCGGACAAGAATTATGACATGAGAATCGATTCGATAGATTCGATGTATCTGAGGGCGAGAAGCTATGGAAGAGGACAAAAAAGTAGAAGTGTACGTGGAAGGTAGAACTGTGCTTGAGTTGGAAGGGGGCCAAAGGCC
>JBBPFQ010000091.1:336662-352335 GCA_037974815.1 Kaempferia elegans
CGTCAGCAGTCTTTCCAAGTCCAGCCTGTGAGATAGTTTGCACCCGGGTCCACCCGCTCCCCGATCAGACAGGATCATTCACATTTGCTTTTCTCCTATGTGCTAGATAAAATTGCTGTAAGATATCTCTGCACCGAGATAAGTTTGCCTCGAAATTTCACCTTTCTTAGCATAAAGACCAACAGTGGTACTATAACCAACTTAATCAGGCGATACATTGGCAGAATCAGGCTCTTTACCATTTATGTCTTTCATTAAATTATCTCATGAATCATGATAATATCAATCAAATTACATTATTCAGCTTTTCCCATTCCTTGAAAGGAAGTTTGATTAGGCTGCAGACTATGTTCTGCTTAAGAGGGACTTCTAGATGTTCATTTTGAACTAAGTAATCTTTATGATTGCCTAGACATGTTCCTCAATAAGATACTTTATCAAAGAAAGTCAGTTTTTGTTATTTCATCCTAATATCTATAAGAAGAGTTCTAGGTGACCCATAATCATCCTACTCCATCCAATGAACCTTTGTAAGTAACTTTGAATGCCCACTGGAGATGTCTTTGAAATCCACTACTTAGTTTCTGCCTTTATCCTTCAAGCTTCAGAAAACATTACCCTAATAACTATCGTGGCTGAGACAGGTTTTGCTTTTCCTTCCATCTCATTTTTAGCTTTATGAATAATAGTGGTCCTTTGACCACTTAACTAGGTCATTTGCATAAGCAGAATCTTTATTGGAAGGGGGGCGAGTCTGAATTGATATTATGTTATTTGAATACAGTCAGTACACTGAGAAGTCATTGGAGGACATGCTAAGTTGTCAGTTATTTTGTCGATACATTTTAGTTTCTAATTTCCATTGAATGGAGCGATTTTTTTGCTTTCAGGAATTCATTTTGTCTATTTGCTTGAATGCTTGTTTGGATGTAATGTTTGATTTCATGTTTCTTTTGCAGTAAGGATGTTGAAAAAGCTAAGAAACTCGTAGATGATTCCAATCTGCCACTTTCTTCCTCACTGCGCCCTCATGATGCTGTGTCAGCTCTCGGTCGAATATACGATGTGCATGAAAAAAATCACCTTCCAAATATGCAGAATTGTGATCATGTCATGTCAAAGTTACTCGATAAGTGCAAGTTAAAGAAAAATGACATGAATTTGTTGGTCCATCTCAGTATGCAGAAGGTTAAGTCTGTTCAATTCAATATCAAAGACACGATCAACGAGCTTCATGCATATCAAGAAGTAATGGGGCATCAAGACCGGGAGTTTGAAAATGTAAAAATTGTCAACGGTGTAGGACAAGCATATAGAGCTTGCCTTGCCGAGATTGTAAGAAGGAAATCTTCTTTGAAGTTGTACATGGGCCTGGGTGGACAACTGGCTGAAAAGCTTGCAACAGAGAGGGAAGCTGAGATTAGACGACGGGAGTCCTTCCTTAAAACTTGGAGTAAATACATTCCGAATGACTTATTAGCTACTATGGGATTGTTTGATTCTCCGAGTCAATGTGATGTGCACATAACACCTTTTGATGGAAACTTGTTGGAGATTGACATGGTAGATGTAGATCGTTTTGCACCAGTGTCGTTAGGAGGATCTATCTCTATGTCTGAGAAGCATGCACAAGAGAAATATTTCTCTGCTGCATGTAGCAGCAGCGATATCACTAAATCAGAAGAAATTTCTTTACAGAGTGGTGAGAAGGTTCATTTTCTCGACGGTTGTGAATCTGTGGATATTGCTGGAACTAGTAGGATGGAAGTTGAGAATGCACAATTGAAAGCTGAACTTGCATCAGCAATTGCTATGATCTGTGCACTCAATGCTGATACTGGATATGACTCGAATGAATTCACAAAGGATGATATGTTGAAAAATCTGAAGGAGAAGACAGTTGAGGCGCTTAAATTGAAGGATGACTTTGCCAATCATCTTCAGTCTATGCTAAATATGAAGCAAGAGCAATGCTTGTCTTACGAAAAAAGGATCAAAGAGCTCGAGCAGGGATTGTCAGATCAGTATTTGCACGGGCAAAAACTTGCAGGTAAAGATGTTTCAGATTCTGATATGTCCAGCGTCAAGAACGATTCTCGTAAATTTGGTGTTTTTGGAGAAGGTGACACTCACATACCTTACATGTCAACCATGACGATCGATGAAGTATCTAGCACTTCAGGTTTGTTGGATCCAAAGATGGATCATGTTTATGGACAAGCAAGTAAAGTTGCTGAAGGTGGAGATGAGAATATGAGCGATCTTTCTGGCACGCTTAATTTGCAGACTATCAACTCTACACACAATATAATGGATGCTTCAATGCTAGAACAACGTCGGGATGAAAGCAAGGTTGACCCTCTTGTTGATGCAGTGAAAATGATGACATCCCAGTTGACCATGACAAAGGATTCATCGAGTATTGGTGCTGGAACTGCTGAGAACATTTTACCTTGTGAAACTTCTGATAAGTCACTTTTGGAGTCCAAAAATAGAGACGACCTTGTGATAGGCCTACAAGACGCCCTGGCGGAGAAGTCAAAGAAGTGTGATGAATTGGAAAACAAGCTCAAAGCAACTATGGAGGAGGTCGGCTCCCTCAAGAAAGAACTGGAGATGAGTCGAAGCCTACTTGATGAGTCACAGGTTAGTTTCTCAAATAGTTGATAATTTCATCTGAATATATAGTTTCTATATGTGTGTTATGTATCTACGCAATAATGTGTATATTGAGAGACATGCATCTCCTTGAGCTATGATAAGTTGCTCGTATCTACACAGTTTATAGCATAGTCATGTCTTCTCTCAGTTCTCCACATCCTGTAGACCGATACCTTATTATTGAAGCTATCCAACAAATTCTCCATTTGTCTTTTGAGTTTTCTGTTTGTTTGTGTTCAGAAAATTTAATTCCTAAATTAATATACATGCAGTAATATGGTTATGCAATATAATAATAGGTTACTGACTTTCTACAAGTATATATATTAAAACAGCATGTGGTAAAATAGGATCGACTAAAGTTGTTACTTAATTATTCAAACATGGCACCAGATGTTTGTTCAAGTCCTAATGTCTCTGATAAACAAACTTAAAGTTATAATTACATCAATCCACATGTTTGGGCTTCAACTGAATTATAGTTCTTCAAATGATTTGGAAGGGGGCTGCAGAATAGCTACTACATATGGCGGCATGATCTATATGGTCGACGTGTAAAATTGGAAAATAAAAATCTGATCTGGTTCGTTCAACCGATTTAGATTGAACCAAATTAACCTTAAAATCCTAAGTTAACTTATTTGGTAGATTCTAACTCTTCAAGTGTTTATTTAATCATTTGTTTCGCAAGCGATATGTACTTTAGATTAATAATAATTGTTATAATTCTAGTGTTTTACTTCTAATGATTGTCATTTTTTGTGGAAGTGGAAATTCGGTGTATTGATTAATAAACTTTGTAATACCTCTTAGTTCTCTTATCAATACAAATATTTCTTGATATTCTTCATATATTTTATGCAGCGGTTTGATCGCTTACCGCTTTTATACGCTTTTTTAAACCTTGAGTCAATATAATAAGTTCACTTAAGAAAAAACAGAGGGGTGTTTGAAAAAAGAATGTAAATCAGAGACCTTTACACATGCTCATCCTGGATTTCTGGCACGTTATAAATTCTGGAATATGATACTGATTTTCGGGAAATATTTACTCGTATCATGTTGTTTCCCTTCATTGCCGTGACGAAAACATTATTTATATGAAATATACATCCAATTTTTAATTTCATAGTTAATACATCTTACGAAATTTTAAATTTTGCTCGCTGCAAGATGAACTGTGTCCATTTGGAGAATTGCCTGCACGAAGCAAGGGAGGATGCCCGCACGAACTTGTGTGCGGCGGACAGAAGGGCCTCGGAGTACAACGCTCTGCGTTCAAAAGCTGTTAAGATGCATAGTTTCTTTGAACGATTTCGCAGCTGTGTTACTGCTCCTGGTACCGTTGCCAATTTCGGAGACTCGTTATGTTCTTTGGCTCAGTCTCTTGGCAGGTATCCATTGAAAGCTTTCTTCTCCCATTCCATTTAAAGTTAAATACCACTACAGAAAGAAACCTTTTCGGGAATTCTTTTCCTATCCGAGTTGAATTCTACTTTGAATCTTTGTTGTTTGAATTCTTTCGTTGGTCTATGTTCGATAGGACCGGGATTAGTAAAAGTAAATTCTTTTTCGCAAGACGACTAGTTCTATCTGTTAGCTTGTATCTTATTCTTCTTTTTGATTTTCCAGTTCTCTCAGTGAGGATGAAGATGATGTTACCCGGGAGTTCCAAGCATGTATAAAGGTCTTTGCCGACAAGGTGACTTTTTTGTCTCGCCATCGCGCTGAGCTCTCCGAGCGCTGTTCAAGGGCAGAAGTTGCACGTGGGAATCTCGTAAGGGAACTCGAAGAGAAGAACGAGCAACTTAAAAGCTTATACAGTAAACATCAACTAGAGAAACAGGTGCGTCGAAAAATCTTCTGAATTTTTTTATCGCATTTTGTTACGGGTATCGATAGACCTACCATTCTCAGAAATATACTGCTGCATTTCTTTCTTTTTGGATGAAAACATAAATCAGTAAGGTTGTTTTCGATTCAGTGTGTTCTCAGAAGCCTAAAATGAGTAACATCAGCGTTTACCGACTCCTGTAACATGAGTTATAGTATCTAATATTTCTTTTCGACTGCTTACTTACAGGCAAACAAGGAGAAAATCGCATTTGTTCGTTTCGAGGTTCATGAGCTCGCCGCCTTTGTCTTGAACTCCGCTGGACACTACGAGGCGATCAACCGAAACTGCCCAAAGCACTACCTCTCCGAAGAGTGTGTCGCTCTGTTCAAAGAACAACATTCAGTTAGTCCAATTTACATAATTGGACAGATAGTGCACATCGAACGACAAGTCGTACGGCAATTGGTGTCGCCCAGGAGTCAGCGCGGAGATCAGCTAGAGGCTTCAAACAACAGCGAAACCAGTAGCCGTCGGTTGCTCGGACTGACTGCTGCATCAAATCCTTACAATCTTTCCGTCGGTTGTGAATATGCTATAGTGACGATTGCGATGCTACCTGACACCATTCATTCAGCTTCCTGATCTCGCAGCTGGCAGAAATGAAGGAAGATCAAAATTGTACATAAAATAGAATTCTCTTTCGTTTAAGGGTAATGATGTACATATTATGGATAATAGCTTTGCACTTTGTTTGTAGATGAAAGAACTTCCTAAAGCTATTAGTTTGTGAATAATGGCACTTCCTTTTTCTTTTAGATTTTAGTTAATTTTGTTTTTAAGTGAAATTACACTTTTTTTTTATTTTCTAATGTGTTTGGTTTTTTTTAAAAGTCTTTTGGTGTGCTCGGTCACTTGAATCACAACCTACTACTTTAACGATGATTCTAAAGGACGTTGCAAATGAAGAGGAGCTTTGATACAATGGTAAAATTACGTCAGATCTAGAAGTCATGACTTTAAGCTGCACAAAGAGTCTCTTGAAATGTAGTATAAGTTTGTGTATAATAGACTCTTCCTCGAGATCTATATTGACAAGTGCTTTATGCGCCAGACTTTTTTTTTTATTTATTATTTTTGAAGTGAAAAATATAGAAATGTTTTAGCTTTCTAACTATTGCTTCTACTACAAATGGAGGGGAGTTTAGCAAATAATTTGTTACTCATTGTTTGCTTATATATGTAAGACATGACGATTCTAGGGTTTGTTGTAAATGCACCGACAACCACACGAGACCAACCATGAATGTAACAATAAGAGACTGTCCCCACGGATTAACGCAGATGGTACTTGTATGAGTGTTTGCTCTAATAGTAAGAGGTACTTTACCACCAAGTTTGCAACCAAACATTTTGTGTTTATCCGACACAAGATTAGAGATTACCCATGAGGATTGTAAATGGCAATCAAAATTTTATAATGAAATTTAAATGCAAATTTAAAGAGGCAAACTAATTCAGTTGAAAGTTTAGCAACAAGATTGAAACTTCAGATCTTGTTCTTCACATTCTTTTGGTTATTTCTAATATCCACAACAACAAGATTAATGTAACCAATGTATGAAAATTATTTTCTTACATTATTTAGCATTCAATCCCCACACATGACCCAAAGGAAACTTGTAGGAAAATTTTCTAAATTATAAAAATCATTGTCAAACAGTATTCGTCCCCGAGTATTTGTGGTCGAATATTCTACATTACGAGATGCAATTAGAAAAACATCAGCATCCAACACTTCCTTCAGATTCATTGCCCTTGCAAACTATGTAGTAAGCATAAGGATAGTGTTCAACCCGAGCATATCAGGAAGTTTGTTAATGAAATGAAGGCGGGAGTCTACCGAAACTCGATGCGTAGTTTCCGGCTTTGGGGCGCATCAAGATGCCAATGGCTTCCCACTCCAGTGCACAAACAACGTCCTGTAGGAACAAGCCAAATGGGAGGAATTTAAAATCAGATCGTAAGATGGAGCAAATGGGTGCGAAAGGTTAGCAGGTGATCAATTATCTCGAACTCACTGATGGGTTTTGGGGATCGATATCAAAGGAATTGATGGCACAGTACTCCTGTAGCAATCTTTTTGGTTCTTCACCTGTGACACGAAGTAGAAAGACCTTTCAACAGTTCTTCTAAAACAAGAAAACAACAACAGTGTTCGAGGTAAATGCATTTTAATTAAGATGGTTTGATTTCAAACAATGCATATGTTCCACTAACAGAGGTAAACAACAGGATTTTTTTTTCAAACGAATTGCAATTCGCATACACAGGAAATAGGACTGTCTCCTAGAGACAGGCGCGAAACATGAATACAGAGATATGATGGATTCCTTACTTTCTCAAACATGAATACAGAAGCCTGGGCCATAGAGAATGCTTTAACCACCAAGTAATTTTTAAAGATGAGTTCGACATAGAACATAAAGAGTAATACTAGTTAAATCAAAGAATGAAAAGAAAGACATCACTGCATAGCCCGACAAGAAAAGTGAACCATTAGGTGTGAGCAACTCATCCTAAATGGTTAACCCCAACCTATCGAAAGCCTTGACCGATGCAACTATCTCACAAGTTTCTAGGGACTTAAAATCATCGGCGTGTCTTCATTGACTCGTAATCATCTAACTAGCCTTGCTTCAATACCATTTATTATGATGTCGCTATTACAGTCATCATGGCCATATGAGCTAATTGAACTCCTTATTCCTTTTGTTTAAGAGCAGTGTTTTACCCTACTGATGATGTAATGGCATATTTTCTCTGCTTTGTTTATTTTACTGGGAAGAGTTTTGAAAGTTTTGGATGGACAACAACGTTCAAGGCTAAACTCAAGAATATAACATTCTCTTATCCACAGCGTCGAGAATAAAAGTGCATATAAAGATCTATTTCCTAACAACCTGTTAGAATCTAGTCCAGTTTGTCACCAATATGTGGAAGGATTGTTGAGAATATATATATGAATATATAGCTCGAACATTTGGAATAAGTGGTCAGTCAAATTTAACAGTACAAACAAGGTTAAATAGTAAGAGGAAGCAAACCTTGTTCAAGAACAGCAAGGATTCCTTCTTCTGAACACATCATGACAGGTAATAGTTTAGCCGATGCAGCTGAGTTAACACTTGAAGAGAGAGTGTGACTATCATACTGGACTTCCCAAACTTCATCGATATCAGAGAGCAGTTCTGGTCCACCTACCCCAGACAGAAGAATTGGTTGCTGTGGATATCGAAGATCCCAGGCAAAAACTGTACCAGCGGAACCTCCAACCTTCAAAACTCAAACATTTTTTCTCAGATTCAAAAGCAAATGCTGGGAGAAATGCCCTAACTAGAAAATAAGTAGTCAGATAAATACAACAGAATGCATAAGCCACATGTGGTTTTGGTTAAATCAGCCAATATACTATTTGAATGCACTTTGTTTTGTTATTTTGAAGCAATTTAAACCAATGATAGATTACAGAGCATGTTAGAAACTAAGAATAGGGAGGAGATACAACCAGATTGTTTAATACAGAAAGTTGAGAATTAGGTAGCACTAAATGTATGTGAGAAGAAAAATTAAAAGGTGATTTTGCTCAAGACAAAAATAAATCACTTGAAAAACCATTATCAAATATTCGAGATAAGATTTGGTTTGGGGGTTAGGGCATCCACATTCATTGGCGTTATAACACCCACCACCTCATAAAAAACATGGGTCCACGTGCCACATATATAGTATATTAACACATTCATTCTCTCGCATTCGTTTTAACATTAACACTCATTAATTTGTGGGATTCATATGCTACGTACACATTATATTAACATATTCATTTTCTCACATTCATTTAATTAAAATAGTCGTTAATTAACCATTGTGTAAACTTACTAACCGTTACCTAACCGTTTAAATATTTTTATTTTATTTTATTAAAATAGCCATTACTTACCGTTGTGTAAATTGACTAGCCGTTACTAGTTGTTACCAAACTAACCGCTGTGTAAATTTCTAATTTTATTTATTTATTTGAAGATTTTTTTTATATAAATAAAATTTTTATTTTTAATAAAGAAATCAATTAAAAAATCGCATTAACGTGCTTCACGTATTGGTTTTAACACCAATACGTATTAATGTCACGTTATAACGTACATGCATTAACACGAATGCAGGTGCTCTTAGAGATCATAAGTCATTGTCTCTTATATCAGATAGAGGAAGGTCATAAATTTTAAAGTAATGAAGATATAGGTAAAAATGTCCACATTGAAGCCTGGAAGAATTTACCTAATCTAAGTAAAGTTTAGTGAACTATGTTATTACAAAAATTTAAAGATGCCAATTGAATGGACAAGAGATTTGCTAGTGTCAATTAATGGAAATCATATTGAATGTATGAAATGCAACTTCGAAATCCCAAAAAGGAATTTGAGCATTGGGCAACTCTAAAATTGACAGAGAATTTGAGCATCGAGCATCTCTATAATTTTACAAGGCAAGATGATGAAGATAACAACCACGGATAAAAGATCAATAGTTAAATAAAGGTAATGCAAACAAGAAATCGGGACAAATTTTAAATCCCATAACTTTTGTTCTTGAGAAAGTGTAACAAATCCTAAATTGTGATCCAACTTAATTAGCTTCAGTTGAGAAGTTTTGTTCTTGTATCAATAAAAAAGATTATAAAAAAGAAATAAAGAAAAGAGTCATTGGTTGGCTACATTTGCATTAGGATGTAGTGTAAGATTGTATAAAGTCCAAGGTTCTTCGCAACACATCTCATACAAAAGGCACTTGGGATCTAGTGCAAGACTCAATTCCAAATCCGATACAAGATAAATCGCAAGAAAGGGACTTGTTCATCCCCCATCAATTTATCAAGATAAACTCGTGGCAATTCAACATCAAACTAAGCTTGATTCATCTCAGCAACCCATTTTCTCTTTCAAAACATAACGCTGGTTAATTTCAACTTCTAACATTTAGTTAATTCTTCTCACTACTATTTTCCATATCCTTATTTACATTATTTAGTTTAACAAATTTTAGATCACTTCACCTAATTTCATATCAACACAAAACTACATTACTTCAATACCATACAATTAATTTGACACAACACAAATGGCTAACCCAAGTAGTATTGAAGCAAATGCATAAACACTCTTTACACTACAAAAACACACGACGGGAAATAAAAGATTTTTGCAAAGCTACTCTTTGTTGGGGAAACAGAAAATTAGCAAATTGTAGCCATTAAAATAATATCAGATTTGTTTGATTGCTTGTATTAACTTATCTGTAAATGAAATTGCACCCACCAAGAGGAAGTCAGCTCACCATGCATATATGCTTGCGCGATGGATGGATATCTATTGAATGAACAATGCCAGTAGTTTTTCCTTGTGCCCTGCAGCATTAGCATGGTTGAAACAAGATGACATCAATGGGAAAATGTTGAATCAATCTGAATGGACAAAAAGGAAGATGGCAATTCTCACCAGTTAGAAGTGAACTGAGATACGAATCCGCCAGGCTTCCTCGGATCCCACCACTGGACGCCGAACCCTAAACCACCGGTTGCAAACTCTACCGGCGATGCCCACCTAACTGCAGTGTATGATGCCAGACCTCGGCTGTCGTACACCCTCCGGTAATCCATCCTCGATTCCCCTATGCTCGCCAGATTCACACGCCCGTCCTCGCCCGCGGTAACGCACTCCCTCCCACCCTCCAGGAGATCGATGGCAGAGACCACGCCGGCGTGCAGAGAGCGGTCATTGGGAATGGATAGTTCGGACTCAATGGACCCATCCACCGGGTCGACGAAGAGGACGTGAAGCGAGCCCGAAAGAGTGGAGGCGGCGACGGCGAGATGCTTGTAGGGAGTGGGGGAGGACCGGAGGGCGGAGATCCGGGAAGAGGAGGGCCAAGAGGAGCGGAGGTGGAGGCATGGGTGTCCTCGACTGGATGAATCGGCGGAAGGGGTTAAGGTTAGGGAGTGGATCTCGATGGCGGAGGCCGCGGCCGGGACAGCGGCGTCCGGGTCGTGGACTGCGGAGGCGACGAATCGGTCGAAGGCGGAGACGGAGGAGAGCCACCGGACGGCGTCGACAGACTTCGATTGCGGAAGGCGGTGGAGGATGTCGCCGTACTCCGCCATTCCTTTCTCTGTCTTTTGCTGCTTCGTCGCCGTCGAGATTTTTGCACAGGTTTTGAAGTGAACAGGGGAGTGACGAACATTCTTTATTTGTTCCATACCAGACGCGTGATTGGTTAGTTGGCTGGAGCCCACCCCGGTATGATATAAAAACACGAATCTTAATGTAAGTATCAGACGTAGCACGAATAATAAGGCGAAACGGACGTAGATCTTGGCTCTGTAGGACTTCAAAAGCGGCGTCTTTCGAACCCTAATTACCAGAGTCGGGAGTCTCTCTCTGCTTCCCAGTTAGGAAGGCGATGAGGGCGGTGACGGGATCGGTGGCTTCGTCGAGACCTATCTCCCTGTCGAAGGCGGCCGCCGTCCTCGCCCGCTTCACCGTCGGCCAGACCGCGGCGCGCCCGGACGTCTCCGCCTTCGTTCGCCGCGCCTCTGCCGCCTTCGACGAGCTCGTCTTCTTCCACCGCGCAAACCGAGCCGCCCGGAAGCACCCCGAGCCATATGTGTCTGAGAACAGCAGGAAGGAGGTGGAGAAATGGAAGAGCAGAAAAAGGAGCAGAGACGACCCGCAAATCGGCAAAAAAGCTACCCATGGAGTTGGAGGAAATGGATTTGGTAGTCATGGCGAGAAGAAGAAACAGCATCGGCGGAAGGACTTCATGGAGGAAAGGAGCCGTCTTGCTGTAAAGGAGGGGAAGCTTTTGCATAGCAGTGATGGTGTTGAATCAGAGGAAGATAGAAAACGCAGAAGGAAGAAGATGAAGCCAGAGGTGGATGAAGTGATTCTACGTCGAAATCCGACACAATACTCTTTTGCTGGAGCAGAATTGCTGGAGCTGGAGGATCAGAAAGATCATCACAGGAAGAAAAGGAAGAAGAGAGAAAGAGCTTTATGAGGAAGCTTCATTGCTGATCTTATTCAGGAAACTAAGGTAGTCTTTTTGCATTGAATGATAAGAAATTTTTTTCACCACTATCAATTATTCAATTTTGTCTGTTATAGTGCCAACACAGAGCATGTTTGCATGATTTTTGGTTCTTAATTTGACAAAAATTTTGATCTGTACTTTAAAGTCTTGCTAAGATCTAGGTTAATAAATTGGATCACCATTCATTTTTGACTAGAGAAACACAAGACTAGAGCAAATAGGATTTAGGATTTTAGGGTTGTAAATGAAGATAATGTTTGTGACAAGATTGCAACACAATTCTATTTTGATTTTTGGTTCTTAATTTGATAAAATTATGATCACTACTTTCAAATCTAGCTTGATAAATTAGATCACCATTCAATTTTTACTAGAGAAACACAAGGCTAGAGCAAGAAGGGTTTAGGGTTTTAGGGTTGTAAATGAAGATAATGTTTGTGTCAATCTCTAGAGCAAGTAGGATTTAGGGCTTTAGGGTTGTAAATGAAGATAATGTTTGTAACACAATTCTAGCTTGATAAATTAGATCACCATTCAATTTTTAATAGAGAAGGCTAGAGCAAGAAGGGTTTAGGGTTTTAGGGTTGTAAATGAAGATAATGTTTGTGACAAGATTGACACACAACTCTTGTTTGTGGTTAGTTTAGTGTCAAAAATAAAAGAAATAATACATTAAATAAATAAACTTGAATACTAGTTGAGCTTGGCTCGAGCTCGAGAAGCTTTTGTTAATAAATAAACTTGAACGAGCGCGATGAGACAAACAAACAAGCAACTAGTGAAGGAGAATAAATCCCAATTTAGTTCTTCCATGGCCGACAAAGATGGCAACTAGTGAAAGAGAATGGGAAGTTTACACAAGACATGTTTAATTAGACAAAGATGACAACTAGTGAAGAATGAGAACTTTGCACAAGATATGTTTCATTAGTCGATCTATATCCCAAGTCTATGGGATAAGCTGACGCAAGACAATTCATTGGTTCGGATCAAGCTCAGTCACTGATGGTCTAGCTAGTTTGAAGAGTATGCAAACGTTTGCAAGTTAAGGATGACAATGGCCGGATGAGATCAATTGTGCTCCACAACAATGAAAACACAAGGCATCGAATAGATACAAGTATAGAACAAAACAATGAACAAAAATGAGTAACTCAAGTAAGAATGACATGATTAATTGTCATTTACATATATCAGGTCTTCAATAGGGCACAACAACAATACACCGTACTTCACGGCTAGCTAAAACGACATCTCGGTAAACAACATTATCTATGTTAAGCTTGTATCACTGTATCTCAATGATGTTAAGAATCAAGGAACTTGGACCGAGTTTCTTGGCTCGTCTCCATGAACTAGTAATACAGAAGCAATATGCGGTCAGAAGAATTTTAGTTTCCCTTTGTGCAAAGACTTAGCTTCGCAAAGAGCCTTCTCGGCTCCCAACAAGGTCGAACAGGAGCTGGTCGCGCCCAATGTGATTGCAAAGTAGAGGTAGATGGTGCATAAGAATGCCAACAGAGCTAGCATTGTCAGGAGGAACCTGTGTCGCTCGAGAAGGGTAGACCAAGACCCCAGCTCACTGAGACCCAACATATGTTTCTTAGATGGAGATGGCGAAAAGGTAGTGTTTTGAGCCCTCCTATGAGGCGACGATAAGGTATCATGCACCATTCTGTTTGATACCCTGGACAAACACAGGAGGATAGTCACTGAAGCTAGTCACATATATAAGTAGTTTCAATCGATTACAAATTGTCAATTGAAAGTCTACTGAACAGGTTTGCTTCATCCTATTTATATCCAACTGTATAAAAGGAAACTTCAAGTGCCAATAAAAGGGTAAAAACAAGAAGAAAGAGGGATCTTGTGAAGCTGATACTATCAAGCAGTTTCGCTAAATTAAAATATTTACCCTACTGATTACAGGACAGGTTTAAAGCCAAAGAAAGCATGAAATTTGATTTAGTTCATATTCAACATTATAATAGGAACCCTCATGTGCTGAGAAAAGGATAGAACCCTCTATGTTTTAGTTTACATTAAAGTTAGAACTTTTTAAGGATTTCTACAGATTAGCCAAAGACATTTTAGCATCTTAGAAATTATTGATTTGAGAATATTATTTCATATTTGAAAGGTAGAAGAAAACTGACCATTCAAGACATTATGTTGATCTATAAGCAAGAGAAAAAGAGTGAGTAGCAGTAATCAAACATGGATATGCACTACATCCCTTTCCTGGTGACATGATCCCTTTCAGGAACTTAGATTTGTTTGTGTAAATGCTAATGAATTACAATTAAAGTGGATTGCTAGATTGGTTTGGAAATTTTTAGATATTAATGTGGAGATCATCTCCTTAGAGAACTCAAGATTAACACCACCATGAATTCAGCAAGTGTCTCTCAAAGTAAGATACACATCTCCCAAAGCTCTGTTAAATGTTCATAGAGAAATTTGTTTGTTACGGAAGATCTGTTGGAAGAGAAAAAGCTGCAATATCCCCAGGTAAAGCGAAAAAGGTGACACCTTTACCCACAGGTAAAGCAACGTCAGTCGAAATGTGGAAACCCCTTCATTATCAGATCTGCCGCTCGGGAAAGAATCTAACACGAAAAACAAAATCCAAAGGAAACTTTTCGATCGGTAGGGCAAGCTGTAACGCAACATCGACAGAAATGTTGAAACTTCAACATATGAGGTCCAATTTCCGTACTATTAAAAAACAGAAAATCTGTCGTAGATCTGTCGCTCCGCAAAGAATCGAACACGGAAAGCACAATTCAAAAGGAAACTATTTGATCAATAGGGAAAGCATCGAGAACAATCACAAAGCATGAGAATCTCAGATCGGAAGGAGCCGCGAGCTCAACCATGGGGCAAAGGGGAGAGAAGATTGAGAGTAAAAGAGGGATTGCAGCAAGGGGAATTTGTAACCTACCTGTGGAAGATGAGAAATCGGATAAGGAGAGGAGGGAGATGGATATGGCGACGGCACGCCGATCGCCGGCGTCGAGGCGATTCCCAGATCGGCAACGGGCTCGGACCGGAGACCAGGAGGAGGATTACTGCGTTCGTCGATAAGAACGGAGAGGAGCAACCAAATATTATTTATTAGGGCGGAGGGGTAAATATGGTAAATTATGGTTGTTAGAGGGGTTTATCAAAAATGGCCGACGCGTTCTGAGTCTGACTCTGTGTCTCAGAAAATTTTCAATTTGACCCTAAAAATATATGTTATTTGACAATAATGGCCTAGTTGTCCTAAGTCGATGGACTAAAAAAATTAATCCGAACCTAACAAAGTCTTATTTAAATCCGACTTAACCTGAATAATCAATCAATCTGATTTAAACAGATTTTTTTTTATTATTTTTTTATAATTTTTTTATTTTTATTTTAATATTTTATCGCTATCATATTAACATTATTGATGTATATAAACTGTCTTAATGTTTTAAAAAAATAGATCCTAAATTTGGTCAATCTAAATCTAATCCGGTCCTAATATGATCCAAAACCTCCGATCCAAATTCAAAATGTCGCAATCTACCCAAATCCACAAACTCACAATTTCAAATCGCGTTGACGAATTAGATTTTTTTTTTTTTTTTTTTGGACACCTTTCATGTGAGCGAAAGGAAAATTGAGGAAAGGTAAAAGTCAAAGTCAATTTTACCCTTATAATATATGCTTCTTAATAAAAACAAGAAAATTCAATAAAATAAAAACAAAAATAAAAAAACCACACATTGTAATAAGGCACGAGTGGACCGGGTTGACTTACATTTAGAGTTTTGGGTTTGTTTGGAGTTAAACTAATTTTATTTTAAAAATTAAGGTGTTTTAGGATGATAATACTAAAATATTAAGATAGTGATGAAAATATAGGAAAATAGTAAAAAAAAGACATCTTATTTAATCGGGTTGGTGGGATTTCCAAATTTGGATTTAAGATTTCAGATTATGTTCGGGTTTGAATCGGATTCGGATTGAGTATTTTTTATAATATCTTTATTTCAATTT
>JBBPFQ010000091.1:378748-395026 GCA_037974815.1 Kaempferia elegans
ATCCTAAGTTCCTGCACACTTAGTCACAAGGTTAGACATACACAGGACCTAACCTAACTAGGTTGGTCACATCAAACCATCTTGGGGCACCAACAATACTCCTTTCATGGTTGGAACTGTAGAAGATGCTCATGAAGAACCATAGAATTACTCACAAATCAGCCCTTTGACCTCTGCTTGCATACCGAGGGTATTGAAGCTCCTCGGATGCCGGTTGATGGACGGAACAATAAGTTTTTTCCATGCTAGTTAGCAATGGATGGAATTTAAAGCCTTACATTGCTCATGAAATTTTCCGAATCCTTATTTTGAGGAAAATTTCACGTTAGGGAATTCATTAACCTGACAAAGTAAATTTAATTCAAGAGGGTGCTAGTAAAACTTGGGGTTCTTAAGATGCACCATGTCTTTGCAATATTGCCGCATGATAATATTGATATGGATCACAAAAGTGTCTGAAAAACAAAGCGTATAATTTAGCTTTGTTAAAGATGATGATGCTGAGTTTCTCAGTAAGCCAACAAATTAGAAACTAAGTACTAGTTTAACTAAGATTGGCATGGGTTGACTCTCATATATGATTGCTACCATTTTTTTCAAATTCATCACTGTTAGTCGATAGAGAGCCAACAGGAGAACAGTCATATGAGGGCAAAAGTGCAGTTTTATTTGGAAACATTTGGCTGTCACAAATAGCGCTCATTGCAAGTCAACCTGGGTTTTAATTCGGTTAAGTAGTGAGGAGTTGTGAAGAAAGAGCATGTAGGGTACTGTTCTATGGCAGTTTTAAGTTTATCGTCTCTTCCTATATACACACTACTAAATTTCAGTCTACAGTTACTTGAATGGAGAAATCATTATTTGGTTGAGTTCTCTATCTTTAAAATGTACAACATACTGTTGCATACAAATAGCGACTAATCTGGTGGAATTTTGATTTATGGTTTATCTGTTGCTGGTGTTATATTGGGTATCTGAGTTCTCTCTCTTCATTCAGGTTAGCCCTTTGATTCAAACCCTTTAAATGTTTTTTCTTATCTTTTTTTTTTCCAGATATTCAACAACATGGTTGGCACAGAGGAATCAAACAAGGTAGAGCATTACAAAAAGAAATACTGTCCACTGCAAAGTTTGTGCTTCTTTCAAGGTTGTTGCATTTACATTGTTGAATCAATGCCTAGCATGTAAGTTCTGTGTCTTGTAGCACTATTTCCGGACTTCCAGTAACATGCTGAGATTTTTTTTTTCTTGTTAAAAGAGATTTAGACTGCAAGGCAACTTCGGAGCTTGCATTGAGGAGGTTGAAACTTGAAATAACCATGTATGCTGGAGAAGTTTGTGATAGTCTTATGCGTGCTACTCATTTGATAGTCTATTCATCGAATGAGAGGTATAACTTCGACGACTTGTACAACAGGTAAAGAGCTGATACTCCATAATCAACCTTTTCATGCTGTAGATTTTGCTAGCATTAAAAAAAAATTTCGTATAAACCTTGTCTCTGCCATTTGCTCTGCTTATGAGAAACATATTCCACAAAGATTGCAGATGGCAGGTTTATGTTGCCAAGAACTTTATGCAGTCACAAAAAATTTCACCGTTGTTCCTCATACCTATTTGTCGGTCATGATTTATTGACACTCCCTGCTTCTTTTGTCAGATTATTTGGTATTTGTGCGAGCATATATTTCTTACTAGAGGATCTAACTTTGCCTTTTCATCAGCTTTCCTCTTAGCGAGAGACGCTATTTACATCAGAATAAATTACACGTAGTGAGGCACCGATGGCTGGAGGATTCCATGAAGGAAAGCAAGAAGCTGAATGAAGATGCCTATAGTTTGAAACCAGAATCCCTAGAAAGTATAGAAATTGATGAGAGGTAAGTATATCATCTAAACACCATATGGCTTGAACAGAATTTGTTTCTTATTTTCGATCTAAATTTCTAGAATTATAGAGATGACACGATCTGTGATTCTCCCTAGTTCACTGATTACATGGTCTGCATGTGATGTTCTCAGTAAATGTGAAATCGGTTGATGACGGCTCCACATGTAAAACGTATAACAAGCATAGAAACCACAAACTTATAATGGTGATAAAAACATGAAGACCATGAAACATATAATGACTTCTAAAAGAAAAAATAACCATATTTTGCAGCGGAATTAAATCATACCTCGAACTATGGTTGTCCAATTTCAAGCTGTGAATACAAACAATCTCGGTAGGCATAGGGGTCTTCTAATCTATGTTGTAAAGGAGTTTCATGCCATAACTTGATCAATCCATGGCCTTTATATCGAGTAGGGACGGTTATCACATATATAATGTTGAAACCCTAAAAGCTTCTCTAAAGAATCTAATGGCATCTTGAGAATTACCTGAACTTAGCAGCTTGGAAGATTTAACTTTATTCATGACTAATCTCTTTTCAAATAGTTCCATGGATCAGATGTTTGAATGCATGATTGTGGCAAGTGGATCTTGTTCATGAATGTGATTTTATTGTTCTAACATTGCAAGGTAAAGTGTAGAAAACGAGAAAACAAATTGTTCATGTAGAACTAATGGTTTTGAGAAATTAGAATCTAACAAAAGGAAAAACAAAATTCTGCCCTTGTGTCATTTGTATCTGAAGTAAATTATTTGTCAGTCAAATGTTTTATCGTTCTTGTTCACTTTCAATTGTTTAGGTTCATAAGAAGCTGAAAACAAATGGAATTGTAACTCTGTAGTTCTATTCGATACTTTTCTGTTCAGCATTTTGTACTACTACACTAGTTTGAAATGTTTTTATCTTCTTCTCAGTGAGAACGACGTTCAACTTCCTGCTTCTACGAGTACTACCAAGAACTACAATGCTACAATTCTGGTCGGTAGAACTGAAGCCCGGAAAAGAGCAAGGGCTCCACATAGAACCACAGGAAAAGCAAAACCAAAACAGACTAAACGACAACGAACCAGAGTCGGACGCCGGGCTGCTAAAATAGAGAAGGATGAATCCCTTAGCAGTGACTCGGAAGAAAGTAAGCAAGAAGCCACAGAGTTGAATGAGACCAAACATACAGGAGGTGAAAGCATTAAAGCATGCGACTCTGTAGGTCAGGTTGGATCGCCGGACAAACATCCACTTGAATTGATTAATAAGCAAGACAGTGTGGAAAACAAATCCGAATTGGATGCTAATTGGGGACAACATGAGAAGTTAGAGCAAATGGCAGATCCTCTGCATGCCATGTTACTAGACATGATTCCGAGTCTTAGCCAGAAGAAAGTTGAAGGCGAGAGTTCGACCGTAGAAGGTAAGATACCACAGATAGATAATGATGCAAATCCAGTGAAGAAGAAGAAGGTAAGTTACAAGGAAGTTGCTGGCCATCTTCTCAAAGACTGGTGACATCCTGTAAATCTCTGCATATAACTTGAAGCCGAAAAAGAAAGGATTCTAAACATGTTGCTACTTGGAAAGAAATTTCAAAATGTATGTTGTTTTGAGTTCATATGATGATTGATTCTGCATCTAACCTTATGTTGTTTGCTTTGTATCCTTGCTTGACAGTTTCTAGTGGTGGTTTAGAATGGTAGCAGTCAGCTGGTTCGTTAACTGGTATCATCTGATTCGATTAGTAAACAAAAGAATTGGAATAGAACACAAGAAGAGTAATAATATCAAAATATCATTTTGTTGTTGAAATGAGTGATTTATTTAAATTTAGAAGAGTAAACTATTGTCTCATCATATCACTCAATTTTTTTTTAAACTAATCCAAGTATTTGGGCCTTAGGTTTAATTAGACGACCTTCAGAGACCAACCACTGGGTATATTTGAGAAGTACAGTTGGATTTTGATATGACATTTTAGTGTCATGGTTTGAATTTGTGACTAACCTTGTTAGTCTCATTGACTATCTCTAAGGGTGATCGGCTTGGTTTCGTGTGAGATTAGAGCTCTTATTATGAAAATAATCTTTTCTTCTTATCATCTTATTGAGGGAATAACTGTGTTAGATTCCATCTTTAACTACTATAGAGTGGTTGGGGCCTTAAAATCACTCTCCTAGATTTAGAAAATGTCTTCATTTATATGCATGTTTAATTTGTGTATGTTTTTAATTGTAAAGAATGAATGAGTAAAAGATCTTTTTGTTTATTTTGAAATGGTGAATAAACAGCTACAACATCCTTTTTCTTCAACATATTTTACTAACTAATAATCAATTACTTTATTTAATTATTAAAAAATTCCGACGATGACAAAAGAAAGTAGGTAAGTATAAAGTATTAAAAGCTCTGCCGCACGTGCATCATCACGTGTCTCAGAGGCCCTGATCCGCGACACGTGCTCCGGCTGATTGGTGAAGGTGAGTGACCGCCGGCACGGACGCCTATCGACCTTCCACGTGTACGTGGGTCCCTCCCGGGACGTACACGTTCTCTAACAAGACGAAGCCACTAAAAATGGGAAAGCGGCGGTTCGACCGCACGGTGTGCGGTTGGGATTGTGCCACGTCATCGTCTCCGAGATCGGTGGGGCAGGGCCCCACTGTATGCGTAATTACAAAGTCACCCCTCGACATTTCCTTAATCTCGTATGATACGTCCCCGTGGCGTGGCCCCCATTCAAACCCAAAAGTCTATCGGTAGGTGGAACCACAGCTTCCCTTTAATTTCTAACTTTATCCTTTTAAAAATAATAAAAATAATAATAATAATAATAATTTATATCCCTTAATATTTTAAAAGTAAAGTTTTTAAAGTCGTTTCATACAAACTCAACTATCTAGTAATTACAGCGTTAGAAAAAATATATTTCTATAAATTTTTCTTAATTTCACCTCTCTACACATCAATTTATTTAATTACCTTTTTTTAAAAAAATAAATATAATTATTTTTAAATTTATCACATTTAAATTAGAATATAATATATTTTCTATCAAATTGAGCACGATTCTTTTTATGTCTGACCAATTGATTGACTTAGATCTAATCGATTCAGCCTAAACCGATTGGTCACACGGAAAAAATCATACGATAAAACATATGCTTGATTATAGCTAAATGATGTAGAATTTATGATGAATTACATTTCATTTGGACTTTTTATACTTATAAAAAATAATAAGATGTTCTATTCCCTCATGACAAATTGATGCAATCAATTTCTAATTGATCAGAGTTGCTGATAATAAAAAAAATACTAGATTCTAGTTAAATTTAAGAAAATTATATCTCATTTTGAACAAATAAATGCAATGAGATAAATTAATGTGCATTAGGGAGTTGAAGTAAAAAAAAAATTATAGGAATAAATTTTTCATGAGAAGGAAGTTAAGTTTGCTATTAGAGATTTTAGGATAATTTACTGATAGATTGAAAAATAATTTATTAAAAAATATCTAAAAAGAATCATTATTAAAATGTCTTTGGTGTTTATTACGAAGTCGATGATTGACCATAATCATTTGAAATGAGCAATTTTATTTTTATTTTTTTTAAAATTAATTTAGTAATTATTAAAATAAAGTACATTTTATGACGTGTCAGATTAAGTGAGAACAGTGTTTAACCTGAACTGCGTAACTATCCAGCAGATCGATGACGTGCTTGACAAGGTGAAGGCTATTTCGGTCATTTCATCTTATTCTCGGCCAGGGGAAATCTCCAAAAGCCCGGCGATCGAGGGTTTTAGAAGCGACACCTCGAGCTTGGAGCAGCGAAGGAGAGAGACGAGGGGGAGAGGGAAGATAGTGAGCGAGGGACCTGGTTCGTAATACGCCATCCTTGATCGATTCCTCCTCCGTAATGAGCCAGAGCTGCTAAAGGATTGCTGTTTGACCATTTGATTCGGGGCTAGGGAAGTCAATGTCTCGTGATCTGGGTAAAGGTGAGGGTCTTATCAGGTCTTTTTCTCCTTCAGGCGGTATGATCTTGATAACTAGCTTGTGATTGTGTTATGCTTGCCTTGTCTCGGTTAACGTCGCTGTAAAATTGCTTTTTTTTTTTTTTGTGCCGAAGTTTCGTATTGGTTTAAAGGGTTTAGTTTTGGATTTTGTAAATCTCCGTTTGACAACAGATTTTGCTGTGAAAATTTTGGTTTTTTGGATATAATGGTCGGCTACAAGATCATGATGCTTTGTATGGCTAGTGCAATATGCAACACAGGTACTTATCGAAGAAGTGTGCTGGTCTTGATGCACCTGTTCGGGCTTTCAAGGTATATCAAAGATTAAGATGGAAGGAAATAGAGTTGGGGTTCAGAGCGGGAGTGTTCCTGAGAAAGGAAAGGTTGCAGAAATGTGCATGGGTGACTTAATGGTCAAGCCAGAGACACCCCAACAAAGAAGTAAGGAATAGGGTGATTGATTTCCTATTTATGAGTGAGAGAGAGAGAGAGAGAGAGAGAGAGAGAGAGAGAGATTAGAATGATGAAGTTATCACCGGAGTGGCTGACCCATGTAAGTTGTTGCAATGCATGACGGCTAGTTCAAGTTTGTTGGCCATTCCATTTAATGTGTCACAAGTACAAATGACACTTAATTACTGCACTTCTGAAGTTTGTTTTAGCCCTTTTTAAGTGTCAATATTGGATTGGTCAGACTAAAAGCCTTGTTAGTGAAATCTAAGGGAGATCTATCCCCGAGCTTGGTGTTTCCAGATTGCCAAACTCTATCAACTGGAGTCCGAATGTTTAGGTGATCCTTGCCAAACAGCTTTGGTCCAATCTGTCATAAAGGAGGAGTGTGGTTGGCCTACAGCAAAATGTCTGCATAGGAGTCAATCTGCCAGTATCTGATAGAAATTGTGCTCTTACGCATTATCCAGTTCTGTATTATCTGTTTATTTAGATGTGTGGTGATTGTTTTCACGCCATCATTTTACATTAGCAACATTGATGAATTGATACCTGAAGTTAGTGATTTTCCTCCATTGATTTATCAATGGATTTTGGAGCCTTTTGCATTCTTCAGTGATGCCTCCACTTGATCTTTAAAATCTTTGAATTGATGGTGCTTTTGAAGTAGCCTTTATTTCATCTTGTGTTCTAAACATCATGTCTGTAAAGGTCCCTGTCTCCCTGATGCTTCACATATGTTTAGCTTCCTGCTTGTAGTTTCTGGACTATGGTTTTCTAATTCTATTATTGTAGTTGAATTTGGAGCAGTTGTATCTTTTTGTTTTGGACCTTATTAATTGCTTCTTCAGTATTTGTCTTAATTTGAACATGATCTTTTCTATTTTATCAGGAACTGACTGCTTTGTATGTTTGTGAGTGGATCTTGGCTTCTTTGAAGAAGGTACTTTGCCTGTGAATTGCTGACTGCCAATTTTTCACCTGGAAATCACTCCTAGTACAACTATAAAGCTTTGGCCTTTCATAAATGAGTTATCTGGAAAAAAGCAATTTCAGATAAATGGCTACAGAGAATCCGTTGAGGTTCATAGGGAATACTGGAGCTGGGAACTGGGCCCTTGATAAGGATCCATCAGAATTTACATCTTCTGGTAATTTAATTTCAGAAGATTTGGGTCCACTTTTAGAGGGGCAAAGGTATCATGGAAGCAATGGAATTAATGGTCTCAGTCGAAGTGGGAGTGCACCTCCGAGTATTGAAGGTTCTCGTGCAGCATTTGATATCTTGAAAGGCCAGATTGCTGACGTGGATGGCAGTTTGGAGAACCTAAACAATGCAGCACAAAATTGTAACTCTGAAGAGGAACTACGTGCTCATCCAGCTTATTTAGCATACTACTGTGCTAACGTAAACTTGCAACCAAGGCTTCCTCAGCCTCTAATCTCTCGGGAGAATCGACATATGATGCAACAGATTGGCAAAATTGGTCAGAGTGGGAGATTGCCTTTATTTGATGACAACAGCAAAACATCTTTCTTTGGTTCTCGACCTGTCTTATCTACTCATAATGAGGAATCTGAGGATGATAGGTCACCTAGAACTGAACCCAGCAACTCGGTGGATAAGAAATCTGATGTTCTTCCATTTAATTTTTCTCTTTCTGAAGGACAGCATAATGCTATGGTAGATTCAGTGGAGGTAATTTATTCGCTGTTCTAATTTTCTGTTCCCCTCTCCTTCAGAACATTTTTTCCTAGTGCATTGAGTAGACTGCTACTGTTACTGTTCAATGGTTTTTTATGGCCGAAGCACGTGTGGCAATGGGCTAGGCCCTGACTCAGCCATCGACCCTACTAATATCTGTGTTGGTCTGGCTGTATTGTGTGCTGGCACAGGAAGGCCAAGGCTTCAGCCCTTGCATAGGCCTGGCTGGTTTTTATTTTCCTTAAAATTATTTTTATTATTAAATATTTGTATAGCAAAATATTATTAATATGGTGATATTTAATAGCAATATCATCAATAAATATTACTAAAAAAATTAATCGGCCTGGACTTGAGGCGGGTTGTCTTTGTGTTCATGCCTGGACCAGCCTGCAGGTCATGTAGGTGTGGCTTAGTCTGGTTGAGGTTGCATCATGCTAGGCACAGTCCAACTTGTGTCAGGGAAGGCCCTTGGTTGTTCATTTTACACCTCATGGGCCTAAGCTTAGATGTGACTACAAACCTCTTTCTTCGGGCATGTAAATTTATAACTTTAGTTATACTCTGATCTAGATGATTAAGTACCGAATGCATCAGCCAATACAATGTTCCTTGCTGCAATACTTTGGGAAATTCTTTAAGATGATTGAGGCCTTGCTTTGGAAATTCATTATAATACATTGAGATTTGTTGTTATGGGTACTCATTCCTACTGATTCTAGTATGTTTTTTGTTGCACGGATGTGCCACTTGTGCAGTATTGCCATGTACCTGAGCCAGAGAGTCCACATATGCTGTAAGCATTTTCTCAGAATACTGTTTTAACTTCTAATAAATTCCCTAATTGACTGAGGCTGCCCTGTAGTTTGCATTAGCATTTCTGAATGATTTCGTAGTGTGATTGTCTAGACTAAGTAGCCAGATAGATTAAATGTAGTTCTTTTAAAGTATTTCTGAAATTTATGACTGGCTTAGAATAGATTACTACTATATTCTAGACATTATTTGAAGATACAGATGTTTTTTTTTTAACAGTTCTTTTGAAGCTTGATTTTTTTTTTTTTATGTTTCAGGAAGATTTTCCTCAGACTTCATATCCTTTATATCATAACCATTCTCATACTTCAAGACAAACATTGCTAGAACAAGAATCCAATCAGAATTTGTTTTCGAATGCTGTACGTGATTCTTCTGTTGGCATAACTATGCTACAGCCAAGAAAAAACAGTGTAGGCCTACATGCTCGTTCTTCTCACAGAGGTTCACATTCAGTTGGATCCATATCAAGTGGTGATCTTGGTGGCATGCCAATTTCATGTGCAACATCGACTGAGAAGACAATTATTCAAACTGAAACTAGCAATGGCAGCACCAGCTTTGAGAACGGTGTTTCACCTGGTGGTATGGTTGGGTTAGGGATTGGTAATATCAAAGATGAAATGAAGAAGCTAAGGATATCTTCTGATGGCTACACAACCAACCAAAGGCGACATATCCAACCAGGTAATTTGCATTCACAAAGCTCATTTGCTCGATCTCAGCTTGGTCAGTCTCAGATGATTACTCCAGGAATACAACATTCTCAAAGTCCTGGGAGTCATTCTTCTCATGGCCAACCAAAATTATCTGCAGTTGAGGTGCGAACACTATCACAATCTTCCAGTATTTCTCCCTTGTACGTCACAGCAATGGCATATGGAGCTCCATATTACCATACTCTGCAATCTACTAGCCTACTCCCTTCTCAGTTTGGCATAAGTGGTTACACATTAAATCCTTCACTAGTTCCATCATTGGTCACTGCTTATCCTCATCATCAGAATGTTGTTCCAGTGCCTTTTGAGAATGCAGTTGGAGCAAACTTCAATACTAGAGTTCCAGGAATTACATCAGGAGGAAATGATTTTTCTGGTGCTGACGTTCAGCAGTTATATAAGATGTATGGACAATTGAGTTTACCTATGCAGCCTCCCTTTACTGACTCTTTATATATGCCTTTCTATCCACATCACTCAGTTGATGCTTATAGTACTGCAGCTGCTGTTCAATATGAGCCAATGATATCCAGCGGAAATGCTGTAGGAAGCTTACCTGGCCTCTATGATCCACAACAAGCTCAGGGTTCTACATATTTATCTGATCAAACATTCCAAGTCACTAGAGGTAGCAGTGTCAGTACCCTGAATACTGCAAGAGGGGGCACTGTCAGTCCTACTTACTATGGGAGTCCCACAAGTATTGGTGTGATGATGCCATTTTCAAATTCTCCAATGGGTAGTCCTGTTTTTCAAGGACCTTCAGTGGCTGGAACAAGCTTTTCAGGAAGGAAAAATGACACCATTAAGTTTCCATTCAGCTCTGAGAGACATACTGGTTCTTTATCAGGGTGGCAAAGCCAAAGAGGGCACGAGAAGTTTGATGATCCAAAGCCTTTCTCTTTCCTTGAAGAGCTCAAGTCCAACAAAACTCATAGATATGAGTTGTCTGACATTGTTGGACGTGTTGTTGAATTTAGGCAAGTTTTATTCTTCTTTTTTGTTTTTTTTTTGAATTTGACCTCTTTAATGTTGGATCTTATTGTGTTGTAGTATATTGTTTTGGTTGATGTATCTTTTCTTTTATCAGTGCCGACCAACATGGTAGTCGATTTATCCAACAAAAGTTAGAGATTTGTAGTGTTGATGAGAAGGCTTCAGTTTTCAGTGAAGTACTTCCATATGCTTCTTCATTAATGATTGATGTATTTGGGAATTATGTTATTCAAAAGGTACATCTTCCAAACTTGTCTCTGACTACTTCTCTTATTCCCACTATAAACTTCTTCATGTATAAGTACTCTCGAGAATTTCACTGGTTTCGCAATCTTTCATATTCACTCCTATGCTCTTGCAGTTTTTTGAACATGGGAGCCCTGAACAGAGGAAAGAGCTTGCTAATAAGCTTGTTGGCAATATCTTACCATTGAGTCTTCAAATGTATGGTTGCCGTGTTATTCAAAAGGTTCTCTTTCTTTTAGCTCCTTGTCCATTTTGCACCATGTTATGACTTCATTTGTTTCAGAACTGGAATTCACAAAATCTGACACCTGCTTAATATTCCATGATGTTCATGTTACATTGGTAGCTTTGAAATATGCTAACTATATTTGTTATACTGAATTTGCTGACAAAGCAGTGTATTTGCCATTAAATTTTAACCTTTTTAAAAATAATTTGTGCAGAAGCAGATATAGTTCCTGAGGAACCAATAATAATTTTCATTCTTATCATCTTCGTCCTTTTTATTTTCCATTTCAAGTGAAACTATTCTTATCATGCCTCTTCACATTAAAGGCTATTATCAAGTAAAATGTGTTCAATTCTTCTGCAACTTGGCATGGTTCTGCCAAGGCTGGATGCCCTCGTAGGGAAAGCAAACTAAGGCAATAGAAGATGAATGATCTAATGGCTTAGTCCATCTAAGCAACCTTATGAATGGTAGAATATTCATTCACTTTTTTTTGTCATAGAACAGAAAAACGAGTAGTCCACATCCAATTTTGCCATGACTTGTACTGAATGAACCAGTATTTATTCAGAATAATATCGAGCTTTACAAATTGTCTAGCATTTGGTTCTACTACCATTATTGATTCTGCATGATCATCACTTCTAAAAAGCATGGTTTTAAGAACCAAATTGTAAATAGTTAGGGGTATATTTGTGAATATATGAATAATAAAGATGTGCTAAAACAATGATATGCTTATATACAGAGGGACTACCTACTGCCTATATGCCCTAATAATTTTCCCCAGCTAACATGATACCAAAGCTAGTGAAATTGTTACCTTATTCGGCTTTGTCCGCCACCACACTCACTCTGCATGATTCATCGCCTCACACACACTGCCCAATCCTTCTTCAAACTCGTTGGCTTGGGATTCTCTTCTAGGTGATTTTTCTTCCAAGCATAGTCACTAAGCTGGACTGTGTGAACCTTCTTCGCCACATGCAGGAGTTATGTTTCCCATTACTATTCTTCACCAATCTTGCTTTTGCAGTTATTCTTCATTATATGGTTATTCGGCTCAGAATTTCTTTGCTGATTGATTCCATTGTTGGTTGATTTTTTTGCTCAGGATTTCTTTGCTGATTGATTCCATTGTTGGTTGATTTTTTTTTTGCTCACTCTTGAAGACCTATCTAGTCTTGCTGATTGATTTCTTCTATTAGGACCAATCTAATCTTCTCTTCAGTTCCCTGCTTAGTGTTTCATTGTGAGGTTTTGGACATACGCATGAGATCTAGTAGTATTCTTCCTCAATTTCAGCTGTATTTCTACTGAGACTAATTCATAGGCAATCTCTGTTCATTATGGAGGCATGCTATGATAATTTAGATGGTGGTTTTACATCCTAATGATACTTGGATTTGGTTCTACTTTCCCTATCAAATTCACAGTTGATTCTAATTGGGTGTTTACTGTGAAGACTTCACTCTATGAACTAGCTACACACTCATTTGGTGTCTAAAAGTTACACTCAAGTTTATGGTGTTAATTATCAGGTGGCCTAAGGTGAATTTATGCGAAAATTGTATGGTCAATAATAAGGAGATCTAGAGTTCTATGCAAGATTCATAATCTCGAGCCATGCTAGAGTTTCGATCTTTGATTATAATGGTGCAATTTTGCTACTGTGTACGGAGTCGGTGGCAAATTGGGATGTGGAGGGATGAAGAAAAGGAAGTATAAAAAAAAGAAAAGAAGAGAAAACAATTACCTTTAGTTGCATGGTTTGAATTATCATTCCGTGTTGTTCCATGTTGTAGTTTTTGGCCTTGACTAGAATGGTATAGTTTTAGTATTGTGTTGTGCAGACACAAGTTAATAAAATTAACAAACATTACTTAAACATTGACATGTATTGAGATTATGCTATGTGTGTCGAGTGTCAACATGACACACTACACGACTGACAAGGGCAACGCGACAAATTACTGTGCATATTAATATCATGGCTCAATAATTTACTAGCACAATATATTTTGATTGTGTACTGGCAAGGTATGAGATTTTAAACCATGCTTACGTGATCACAGTATGTCCCTTTGGCTAAAAGAATAAAATTTATAAGCTGTACAACCTACTATGCTAATAGATTAGAGTGATGGGCTTTTGAGAAACATGTAGAATTGTAGAAAAGTTGAGGATTGTGAAATGGATTATTAGAAGAGAGAAAATAACAAAATATTATTAGTATTTAGTCACGATTCAAACTGTTGGGTGTAATTCAAATCATAATAGATTGTAAGATACGTGCCAGCTGGTGAAGATGTGGGCATATACTAGAACTTGCAAGTTATTTTATTAATTATTTTAAGGGGGAAAAAAATCTGACTTTCTGTTGCACTGAGAGATTTCCTAAGCTTCCTATCCAACTCCTGCTAGATTTTATTGAAGTCTTCTCACCCTTGTCTTATGGTTGCAGGCTCTGGAGGTTATTGATCTTGGTCAGAAAACACAGCTAGTGCAAGAGCTCGATGGAAATATCATGAGATGTGTTCGTGATCAGAATGGGAATCATGTGATTCAGAAGTGCATTGAGTGTATACCGGCAGAAAAAATTGGCTTCATTATATCTGCCTTTCATGGGCAAGTTGCAACACTTTCTACACATCCTTATGGTTGCCGTGTGATTCAGGTTAAGGAAGTTTCTATTCTCCAGATAGTATTCTGATTCTGAGGATCTGATCCGGAAACATTATTTCCTGTTTGTAGAGAGTCCTGGAGCATTGTAGCGATGAATCTCAAAGCCAATTCATCGTGGATGAGATTTTGCAGTCAGCTTGCCTACTTGCACAGGATCAGTATGGCAATTATGTCACACAGGTGAAACATTTCCACTGTTGTCTCATTTCTGTAATAAATGAAATATTTCATGTATTTGTCATCCATTGGATAGTGGAAATTCAAAACATCACTCTGTCGGCAAGTCTATTTTAAGCGCAGTTGTTCATAAGTGATCTTTATGTCAAATTGTGATATGTTGTAGAGCAAATTAATTGGGTTGTACCTAAAGTTAAAAATGAGGTCATCTATGGCCTGCTTTCTTCATTTGACAAGTATGCAGAAACACATGATACCTTTCATTTTGGCTGTCCATAAACCATAGCTAACCTAGATTTGGTCTTTCTCCCGTTTTGCTTTACGAAATACATTGCGCAATATGAATTCAATAAAGGGCTTAAACTGCAATTATGAAAGTCACAAAGGGCTTAAACTAGACATGAATAAACATATTATTGTTTATTATTGAACCCTTTATTTCACATTCATGCTGTGTGTAAACCGACCTGTTTAAAAAGTTTATAGCATAATAGAATGTCCCACTCTCAATTCTCCTTGTTCCTTCTTATTCGTCAGTGTACTATGTATGTTTGTAGAAGTCGTGTCTAGAGTACCATAGAACTCTGTCAAATTTTACTGAATGTATGCTATCAATTGTGCTTGAGTGCTACATTCCACGATAAGGTAATTTTGCCGTGAATAATTTCTAGATTTTATTTTTGTATATATATACAGTTCTTTTTTATCTGATTTTTATTGTCTATTGTCACATCTCAATCTTCACATGACTATATCATTTCAGCATGTTTTGGAGAGGGGAAAACCACATGAAAGAAGTCAGATTATCAGCAAATTATTTGGGCAGATTGTACAGATGAGTCAGAACAAGTTTGCTTCAAATGTTATTGAAAAGTGTTTAGCATATGGTAGTACCGAAGAGAGGGATCTCTTGATTAAGGAAATAGTGGGACAAACTGAAGAAAATGACAATTTATTGGTATGCTCAAAGCTTTTGCAAATTATTATGTATTTTAGTATCCTGATCAATTACTCTTCTTTCCCAACAAGTTATGTGATAAAATTTTTGAAGTTTTTGTTCATAATCTAGTTGTTCATGTAACTTAGAATACAATACAATTGGGATGAAGAATTAGTAGATTGCCACTTTTTCTAACCAGCAAAGATATCAAACAGCTTCTGCATCTTCTGGTAATTGTGTTCTTATTTACATTGTAGGGGGTAAAATCCTAGCTTGTTTCATTATATATGCTAATAGTTGGATCTAGAAGACCTTATAGGCGAGGTTTGAAATATTAGAGTTTTGGGTTTTTTGTATCCTGGTTGGAATGATATGATCTTTGAGCGAGATGACCTAGAGGAGGAAAGGGGAGACGAGGACGGAATTGACTTTACCTCTGCACAGAAAATTAAGCTCTCACACTCACAGCTACTTGCAGAAATCGCTTTTTATCATGATCTCGAATAGTTTTTGTGTGGGTGGGCGGAACACTAAGTTTTACACTTGCAAACTAGAAAGGCATTTCCGGTCTCTGTTACGATAGAGGCATGCCCATTTCAAAAGTTAAGAACATGATGCGTTCCCTGGTTGCAGTATCATACTCATACCTGCTCTTTTTCTTTCAGTTGAGTTAAACATTACCCATTCGAACAATGATTGATCAGTGTACTAGTTTCGTATCATAATCTTATTTCTTCTTTTGCTTGTTAAAACTTCAATATCCACTAACTAATAAGCAAGTTTGATGTATTTTTCCTTCCTGAGGTAGCAAATGCTCCCATGTATAAGTAAATCTTAAAACGAATCAATTCTGAAATTCCACTTAAAATGCTCAAAGTAGATCCTCCATTTGTTAGGTTGAATATCTCGTCGGGAATTTTGAGTAATTTCTGTAATTCTTATGCATAGATGATGCCGCGTAGTACACTGTGGATTTCTTTTTTCTTCTGTTGTGCCTCTGCATCTGAGTTCATATCCTTTTTCAGGTGATGATGAAGGATCAATTTGCAAATTATGTGATCCAAAAGATTCTCGAAACATGCACCGATAAGCATCGAGAAATCCTGCTCAACCGCATCAAAGTTCATCTGCCGGCTTTGAAGAAATACACTTACGGGAAACATATAGTCTCTAGGATCGAACAAGCATACGGTGAAGGTGTCGTCTCACGCTTACTCTTTGATTTACAATCTGTCAAGTAACTACTTCCACTGGATCTTTCTTTAGTTTATAAGTTTGTTCTTCCAGATGTCCTTGAACCATAAAAGAAGAAGAGAAGCCGCTTGCCTCGGTGATCCTAATGAAGGAGAATTCCAAGAAACTCCTCGAGGTGGCTTCTGTCATGCCTTTGCAATGCACAGGTCAGG
>JBBPFQ010000091.1:398859-409010 GCA_037974815.1 Kaempferia elegans
AGACGCCTTATAAAAATTAAAAAAAAAACTTACATACAAAGATGAATCAGATTCTTCCAAAGGAACCTTATCTTATGTGTTATAAAGCAATGTTTCATGTTTACACTTTTTGTAAATTAAAAAATATGTGCATACTACTTGCTTCAAACTAAAAAACACGACTCAAAATAGTCATGTGAAAAAAATCAAGTGACATTAGTTGTGATGAAGAATGATAAATGTGGTAATAAATCAAACAAAAATTTAAAAAGGAAGAAGCATGTGACCAGATTGTTGTATCGCACAACTCCGTTGTAGAACAACAGAGGACACGGTCACAAATTGTCGAGGAAAGAGAGAAAATGTCGAGGAAAGACAAGATGTTGCTACAAGTTTACCAAGGAAAAATAGAAATGCTAGCGAGGAAACCTCTTCGGATGGAGAAAACAAGTTGGGAGAAGAGAAATGAAGAGTCACATATTCAATTAAAGTGTGTAATTTTGTAAGAAATAGAAAGTATATGCATCAGTTAGTTTTTCATTCGTCATTTTCCATCCGATTTGATGATGATCAATTTCGTTTCAAATCAACCACCAACATATTATGTTTCCTTTTCCTCTCAAAAGTTTAATAAAGTAAACGGTAAAAAGTTTTCCTATATAGAAAATTTTTACTAATTTTACTTTCCGCTCTCCCATATAAACAGGGCATTAGATACCCCAAACTTTGATTTTCACAATAACACCCCCCTGAACTAACTGAAAGAGAAAAAAAACTCTGTTGTACAAAATATGGAACACAGGTTCCTACCATCAAATTTCTGTTATACAAAAAGCAAATATATATCATGAAGAATGGAGGACTAAAAACTCAGCACCAATTGGTAAATGATCGCTGGGATGGTGGTAATTGGGCAACCCTCCAATGATGTCCTGCGAGTCAGGACCTGGAATTTCTAACAGGCTCACTGGTTTCAGACGACAACCTGAGAAAAAAATGTAATCCAGTGTTCCAGTGAAATCAGGGGTGCAGTTTGTAAATGGTGGCTCTCCCCCGTTTGTTGCATAAAGACTGCTCAATTCGATAGGTGCTGCTTCTGAAGTTGATACAATGCACTGGTAGACCTGAAGGAAATCAAGAAAAAGAGGATTATAGAAAACTGATCAAGGCATGGGAAAAGAAAACTTTATAAAGGCATCCATATCTTTGTACCAACCAATGATCAAGGCATCATAAAATTAACTGGGTGGAGAAATTACAATAAGCTATTAAGGCAAAAGAAGTATAATGGAAACTGACCTCGTCTCCAGGAGTAGAATTGAAGTCACCAGCAACGAGCACTGAAGGGGTACAAGTGAACTTAGTTGCAATAAGTTCCTTGAACTGTGAAAGTCTTAATAGAAGATACTTAGCCTGTGCAAGCTTTACATCGATCCAGTTTGGATCCCTGCAAGTTCCAGATTTAAATTAAAGTAACCTTGTGGCAAATGGCGATTCGCTCGTCTCCAGCACCCCCACCAACCCATCTCTAGATCAACACGGAGGAGGCAAATCATGAGTGACTACTATCATTAGTGCAAATGGTCAAGGCATGGGGGAGGTATCAAGGTATGCTCGGACATGTCAAGTTTCGACCTCAAGACCTCATGTGACAACCTCCCATGCCTTAACCACCGCACCGACCCGAGGAGACTAAATTAAAGTAATCAAGCTTCTAGGCTCTGGCATAGGTAACAATATGTAAATAGTCCTTAATAAAAAATATTCAAAATTGATAAAATTAGCAACAAAAAAAAAAGAAAACAAAGTAAAAAGTGGACAAATATGAAATTAATATCAAAGACAATTGGCAATTACTAGTGCATGTTGAGTTCCATTACCAGTAAATATGAGTGTCTGCCACCACAATAATGTGGCCAGAAGGATCATTTAACTTAAAAGCTGCTAATAATCCCACACAGTCACGTTTTAATCTCACAAGCGGATCATTAGATTGTTGCTTCTCAGAATCTGTTGAAGTAGATTACCCAGTGATTCCAAAACTTATATTCAATTTGAAGATCACACAAGAGCTATGAACATAAGATAACATTGTGCACAAAGTGAACATCAATTCATAAGCATACCTTGTATTTGTGCAACCTTTTCTTCCAGATCCAATACTTTATTGTTCCTAATCGCACTAACGGTATTCACACAATTGGCAAGATCATTGTAATCAATTTCCTCCATTGCAAGCAACTGTGCACTGAAGAAACAGTGGGTTGTTGCATTACTTCAAACAATATAAAAACATAAAACATGCAATAAAAATTTCAAGGAAGCTCTGGCATTAATTCCTTACTGACATAACTTTAAACATAACATTTTCTTGTATTTGCAGGACTTAGTAGGATTGAACAAGAAAGATAGTAACTGGTTAAGAGTCTGACCAACTGGGTGTTGTGCATGAATCGTCGATATACTAAATAAGGACCAGATTAAGGGAGCATGTTAAATAACCAAAAAGAATTGTTGAGTGCCATATTTTAGTCTCCAGTATAATAGGGGAACTAGAACAAAGGGAACTCAATTCAAAAATAAATAAATAAATAGATTAGTAATTAGAAGGTACTTCTGAACTAAAAAAAAAAAAAAAACTAGAAGGTCTTCCTGAAGTATTACTTCCACATCAACAGAAAATGGAAAACAATCGTGCAGAGTAAACAATGCAGCTAAGAGTTGATAATACCTGCTTGGCTTGTAAAAGATCCCACATCCATCGCGTTTCTTCCCAACTCTTTTAATATAAAGGCTTGAATACCCAAGGCTCTCCATTTTGGTTTTGTAGAAGCTATTATACTCATCCAACTCCTATAATTACAGACAAACAATTTCATGATAAACTAGGGGGTCTGTGAAATTAGTAGTTGAAATTATCAAGTGGTGAAAAGAAAAGACAATTTAATGAACATACATAGTGAAAGCAACAAATGAGACCAGCATTATGTTCATCATCATCCTTGTTTATCCCAACTATTTGGGTTTGGCTACATGAATCTTATTCCTCCATTAAACTTTATATAAAACTAAGATCACTAATAATATTAGAATTAATAAAATTATTTTTTACAATCTTTCAACCTTTCTCTACTTTTTACAAGTTTTGACTCTTCTAATTATATAAACTATAGGTCATCTTCGAACATATCTATACCATCTTTATTTTTTCTCATTTTGACTCTATAGGTCCAGCTTCAGAGGAAGTGCTGGAATTTCATATTGGAAATAGGTTTAGTTCCATATTAAATATTGTTATAGGGTGTTGTAGTTGGTGCCTAAATCCAATTGTTCTCAATAACAATACCAAATTTCAGCCCTCTCAACTCTATTCATAAAATAACATATTGGAAATGTAACAAATTGCAGTGCTTAAAGTGCTATTGGTAAGGGATCTCATGAACAATGATTCTAAAGACAGTTTTTTAATGATCAAGCCATACAAGAGCAAAACAAAGGTGTGATGTCTTATTTTTCAAAAGGAAACATAGAATGACTAGTAAATCACCTGTATACAGAAAAAATCAGCATTTAAGTTCTTTAAGTCAGTTAGAACAGATTCTGAACGTGCTTTCCACCTGTAACATCATCTGCTTATTAAGCAAACATCAGCTAGATGAAAGAGGAAACATATTGATTGATTGAAATTTAACACACAACATTTACTGGAGACAGCCATCATATAATAGAGATAAGTACAAAATTCACAGATTAAAGTATGTAGGGATCATCACCTAAAGTTTCGATCATTACCCAAAGTTTATCCTCTTCCTACAAATGCCTCCAAAGTCCAAAGTTTCAAAATCATCAAAGTACCACAATAATTCTCAGGCTAATATTATTTCGCCCCAAGACATTAACACCATTATTTTAATCAACAGAGAAGTGACATGGCACATGGCATACCTGCCATGTCGTCCTTCCATTAAAATTAAGGGAGTTAATGATTATGTTTGTGATAAGATGTTGAAAACTCCAAAGGAATATTGATGATTTTGGAACTCCCATACAATATACATTTCTAAAAAAGAGGTAGAATTTGGAGGGAAAAAGAAAATTTTCCTATTATATAATATGATGAAAAAAAATTGTAATGAAACAGGATTGTGTCTCCTGTTAAATAGTGTAAAAATATTAGATCTCTTTCCCTGACTGAAGGATTATGTCTCTTGTATTTAAGTTTTCTCTATAAGAACAACGAGCATGTGGCATGACAAATGGAGGGACCGTACTTCAGCTTCTCTAGGAACTAGGAATGGGTTTCATAATCAACCCATCAAGGAATGATAATATCATTGGAAAATTTTCTTAATTATGTGCTAATATTAATTAATAATCAATTTTGATTAAAATTAAATTGAACTAGATAAAGTTAAACCCCAAGATCTTAACTCATCCGGTGTAATTGGATTGGGATATCATGACAAGATGGATGGTGCTAAGCCATCGCTCACTGATGGTTTTGCCTAGCAACATTGGTGGCCGATCACAGCACGATTCATGGCTGATCATAGGTTGTCTGGACACACGGAGAAGAATCGGGACTACGGAGTTGGGAGAGAGGAAGGAAAGTTGATTCTGATTTTGAGTGGATGAAAAATAAGGGAAAAAATGATCCGCTAATGGAATTAGAATTCATCTAATTTTAAATTACGTAAACGAGGGAAAGTATCTCAACTATTGTGCAATCCTCTTCCCTCTCAATGCATTGTGTTCGACCAAAAGGTCATCAAAAAAGAGATGAAAAGGAAGACCAAGCCATTGAGAGAATTTAAAGGGATGAGAAATAAACAAATCATAGAAAACAGATTATTTTGATTATGCAACTTTATTTCATGTTCTAAAACTTAAATGATGATCTTGGGTAGAGAAATTTTCACCTACAAATATTACTTCAAAAAACAAGTATCATTCCAAAAATGTTTTCTTGATTGAAACAGAAAGACTATCTACAAAATGTAAACATACATCACTAACAAAAGTAATAACTCAGCAATTAGCACTTCAATTCAAATCATAAGACTGCAGCATTGCATCAACAAGTTATTAGAACAAAAATGATAGTATACTAAGCGTATATCTCATACATTATGAGAAGCACAATGGTGACTGAAAACACCTGTCTAACTGATCAGGAAGTTCTTTTTGTGCTATCAATGTCATCCATAGAACAAAGAATATTTCACTTAAAAAAACAAGAACTAGGAAAACAATTTTGAACTAGACATCAAGAATATGTTCTCCACAAAACCAATTTTATTTCCCATAAAAATATTGTGTTCCTTTATCCTTCAATTAACAGTCAGTAAGTTTGGGAGGTGGTGACATCTTGCTGGCCATTATAGAAAAGCCTGACTAGCTAGTCTAGATGTTAATATCAAATTGCTAAAAAAAGTAGGAAGCTAATTAACTTCACTCATGACTAAGCACAGTATAAGTGATTCATACTTACTTGAGACAGGAAGATGGAGAATGTGGAAAATAAGAACTCTTTACATAAACCTGCACACCAAGATAGTTTAATAGATAATCCCTTTGAAGATAACTCCAAAATAATGGGCTATGACATTGCAACATGTTAGAACTAAAATAAATAAAACCAAAGATCTGAAGTAAATCAATTCAGATATCAACCACATAAAGAAAAACAGATTGACAGTTCAATTTGGAATGGCATGTTCACAGAATACCTGGGCCAAAATATTATAGGAGATGAAGCTGAACTTGAATCCTAGAAGAAAGTATAGAGTGAGTGAAAAGAGAACCTTTCATTACAAAATGACAACACCATATCTATATCAGCTGAAGAAACCTTCCGAGTTATGTCAGAGAAAAGGGGCACCAAAGGGATAAGAGTAAAAACAAACAAGATAGGAAATGGGCGATGCCTTCTCTAAAGAGAGCAGTGTACCAGAACAAAAGATCTAGAGATGTATAAATCCAATAAGAACTCTTATTGTAGTCTACCAGACACACAGCTCTGGCCATAGATGACTGAAAATTAAAACAAATTGCTAAATCAATAACTATGACTTTTACTCTCAATGCATCTGAAACAATTCCCAAGTCATAGAACCAGTTCTAAGAAAAATTTATTTCAGATCTTTAGATGTTCTTTTATGGTGACCAAGTTTAATAACTTATCGAGCAACACAAGCAAAGATACATGGATTTCTTTAGGTAAATCATTCATCCAGCATTACAATTGCAGAAACAGAATTTGCTAAAAAAGAATCCATAAATGTTCCCTGAGAAGGCAAATGCAACAATAAAAATCCACAGAGGCGAATGCAGTATATACCATCTGAAGTATTCATTAGGCCTTCATAATTGTCAAGAGGAACAAACTTTGAGCGCACAGGATTAGAAGTATCCATTGTGCTTATTCTATTGCTGCAAACCCTGATTCAAAAGTAATGAATTCGTAAGGTTCACTAGATACAACCACAATATAAATTTTAATAATCCAACAAAAAAACTAGAATTAGAAGCCAACAGGAGATTAGAAATCTAATAATCCTCAACCTTTATTTAGGGAACGTTTATTAATTAACCTGAAGATCAAGCTTAAATACTGTAAAATTGATATATTTGAAAGGAGAAAGAAACAACACATTGAGCTTAGAAAATCGCGTGATCTATGAAACCGAGACAAGATAACTTGCGGAAAAAATAGTTTTTTATTGACTAAAAATATAGCCAAATCAAGTGTCCAAAGGTTGGCGTCTACAGAGATTGGCTGGTTGCACTAAACGACGCCAAAAAGCAAGAAGCTCGGGCAGATATTTTTCTAATCAAATCCCAACATAATCCGGAAAAATATCAAATCAAGAAAGCAACTGAAAATAGGTCTCATTCTAGCAGAATCAAGCGAGTGGAAAGAAAAACAATAACCAGGGCAGCTTCGACGCGAAGAAGGGCGGCTTGCGGAGTAGATAGGAAGGTATATGCATCACGCAATCTTAGCGTTTCCAAGTTGTCAGGCGATAAGAGTTACGATTGACAGGCGGCGAGAGCTGGAGAAGATGGAAGCCTTTTCCGCTTCAATCTCGAAGCCCAGTTGGGAGCCGGGATGGTAACGGACTGAAAACGGGTTAAGCCCGATTATAGATGCCCTACCCGTCAATGAGTCGGATCGGGGTCGGTTGATACCTCATTCTCGAACAAGGTAGCACGTCTAATACATTATTAGGGCGTCTCCAATGTAAAAGATATTTATAAAATTAAAAAAACTTAAGAAAAAATTTGAACCATTGTAGGAACAAGGTTTGAGCTTTGTAGTTAAAGAGCATGTTTGAGTTTTCAAACTTACTTTTTTATCTTAAAATCGATGTAATGTGCATGTAATCATGCAATTGCATGTTATGATTTGGATAAAAAAAAAGTCATTAAAGCTTTAACTATTGGAGATGTTTCAATAGGTTTTTAAAATATTGATGTGGCATGATATGACATATTGAGATCTTCAAAAAAGTTTTTATAAAATTCTAACCATTGAAGATGCCCTTAGATCTCCACTTTGGACATGTTCCATGTGACTTTCTGATTGCCTGATCTTGATTTTTTATCGCTCTATTTTGATCAAATCGGATTTGCACGTTGGATCTTGTTCCGCAAGGCTTTCTGGTTGCCTTATCTTGATTTTCAATAATCTGATCCAAAGAGTCTTATCCTACGAGTAACCTATTCAATAGATAAGTGGATAATATTGTACACTGATCGACCGAATCATGTTCGATTGCCCGGAGTTCTAGTCACTGGAACACAGTTCTGATCATCTGAAACTTTTACTTAAGTTGATTAAGATCGTGTCTATTGGAAAGTAAATTTAATTAATGAGTTTGTTGCATGCACATTGGGACTTAGTATATGTGCAACTTCGAAACATACAAATTATCTTGGTATTTGATTACATGCACACTGAGCTTTTGTCTACATGCAACTTGAAAACATGAAAATTATCTTGGTATTTGATTACATGGACTTATATTTATATTTCAGATTTATTATAATTTGTTGAGAGCATGCTATCTCACACTATAAATAGTTCTTTTTGTGTAAGAGTTGAAGTAGAGCAAGAGGAAGAAAAATAAAAAGAAAAGAAGTGAGTTGGTGGAGCATCCAAATAGAGTTGTGTTACAAATTCATATTGAGAAATAATATTTCAGATTCTTTGTTGAGGGGCTTGTGGGATGTTGTTGAAGGAGACTACGAAGCTCCTTAAGAAGGAGTCGAGCAAACGGAGTCACAAAGGATGGTGATGGCAAAAAAAAAAAAAGATAAGGAAGCTCTTTTCTTTATCTATAAAGCTCTTGATGAAACTACTTTTGAGAAAGTAGCCAAAGCTACAACTTCCAAAGAAGCATAGAAGATCATACAAGTAGCATACCAAGGGGATGAAAGAGCAAAGAGTATTCGTCTTCAAATTTTGAGAGGTGAATTTGAATCTTTGGAGATAAAAGAGTTCAAAAGTGTGTCGGACTATTTTACAAAAGTATTGATTATTGTTAACCAATATCACTTACACAAAGTGATCATGCTAGCTAATTCCAAACAGTAAATATTGATAATAAAACAAACCTCAAGATATGATAATTGAGCATGAATAAACAAATTTTCAAATGTTAATTTGGTTTTAAATAGAATAAGAAAGAAGAGCAGTAAAAAAACAATGACAATTAGCATACAAATATTGAAGATAAAGTAATTCATTGATGTTAAAACATTTTTAATTCACTTATCAGATCCTCTTTTTTCCTCTAAAGTTTTATCTTTATCCATGATATCTATTGGTGTGCAAAGATCTCGTTTGGCACGATATATCGGTGAGGTTTTATCTTTATCAATGATATCTGTTGGTGTGCAAAGATCTCGTTTGGCACAGTATATCGGTACCGAAATATTATATGGTATACCATATCAAAAAATTTGAATATATTGAAAAATCTTACCGACACGGTACTGAAATGGTATAAAGTTTATACCCTTTACTTAAATTTTGATATTGGTATGCTATATCAAATTGAATACCGCATTATTAAATTGCAAACTAATATCGTAATACTGTATTGAAATTTTTGATACACTAGATTTGTGATATAATTCGATATATTTTGATAATGTATGTGTGATATACCGAAATTTTTTCCCTGTTTAACATTTTGATCTCCAATAAGTTATTTCGTGATAATATTAAAAAGATTTTAAATGGTGTGATAAATTACCAACAACTTCGACAACAAAAACTTTCACTAGGTCAACATAAACAATTTTGAACTTGCTGGTGACTAAGATCTCATCCTTCATATTTAAGCTAAGTTGCTGTAAAATTGTAAGCATAGCAACAATTGTTTTCCCAGCGCCAGTAGATGCACATAGAAGTATATTTTCAGGTTCAAATAGAACAACTTCATACCCATTACTTTGCACTTTATTCATCCTATGCCCAAAACAAGAAGGATGGTGGCATATAGTTGGAACCTCAAACAATAATTAAGTTGTTGATCATCAAAGATTAACATTCCAATAGAAGGCACAAATCCTCTATGTTGGGACAAAGAACTTTATCATCTATTGCAAGTGAGGTTCCTATATTGGCTGCAGCAAGGAGTATAATTTTGCAATTGATGTAAAAAAGGCTGCAGATGAAAATCCTTGTATGGAATTTTTGTAATGGTATGAAAGAAAAACAGTTGACACTGCAAGCTAGCTTTAATTAACGATCGAAATTTTATTCAGTTGTTAATGGACAATTTTCTTGTAGATAAGCAGTTATACTTATTTATGTTCCTAGATATCCCATGCAAAAGGAAAAAAGGAAAATGACTCATAGTGGGTACCACAAACATTGAGTTGTTAATCATCAAAACAGTAACATTTCAACAAAAGGCAAAAACTATCTCTTTATTACTCTTTAGAGGTTGGGACTAAGAACTTTATCATCTACTACTGCATGTGTGATTCCTAAATCAGCTGTAGCTAGGAGTATAATTTTGCAAGTGATGTCAAAGAGGTTGAAGATGGAAATGATAATATGGAATTTTTATATATAGTGGTATGAAAGAAAAAAGTTGACAATACAAGAAAATAGTTAATTAAGGCCAAAATTTTATTCAGGATCATACTGATGTGAT
>JBBPFQ010000091.1:467186-477770 GCA_037974815.1 Kaempferia elegans
TACTAAAGCCAATCAAGTAATTTGAATTTCGAACGAATTAATTGATACTGAACAATATTAATAAAAAGAAGTAGGCAAATATAATATTACATATATATATATATATATATAGTTTTACCATTGAAAATTTTAATATTTAGTTAAATATGTACTGACTGAGACACTTAAACTCAATTATTTAAAGATCATAGTTAATTTAATTGGAATGTCATAGAAAATTGACTATTTAATATTTGTTATAATAAATAAACCAATTAAAATAAAAATACTATTAAATCTCAACTGTGATAGATTTTACCTTCAATGAAAGGCCTAAGAATATTAACCATTTTAATAGAAATAGATTAAGAATGTTAACCATTTGAATAGAATCAATGAACACTTTTCAATTTTACCTAGTGATAGATAACAAAACTTTCATATATGGAATTGAGCCGATATCCCTCAAAATTAGTCGATTTGAAAGCTATATACATGGTCTCAACTAAAAAATAATACATAATGGACACAAAAAATTAAAAAAACACACACTGCAATAAATGTTCTAAAGATGTATCTTTCAAATAATCTAACAAAATCTTACATCAGATTTTGCATAAACATAATCAAGAAATGAAATGGATTATGATTAATTCTTTTAACATGTAAAAAAAGGAAAATAAAATCACAACTTATAGTATCACATGAATCCATGACTTGTGAATCAGTCTACATTTCCTACAAGCCAAAAAGACATTGAAGGGGGAAAAGAGAGGAGAAAATATACAATCATCTTTGAATGAGTCGATCATAAGCTCTATAAGGTAACTGGGGAATCGAGATGGATCAAGTTAAATGTCGCCCCGGGACTTGCAACTCCTTCAAAGCTGTGACTAACCAGTCGAGTCCTTCGTAGAGACCATCCCCGGTGAGGGCACAGGTTCCCTGGATGTGCCATGTTCGACTCCGCAGATCGTAAAGACCCAACCCTTCGGATATCTCCATTGGAGTCATTGCACCTTTCTGAATTAGATAAGGCAGTTATAGCATTGTGAATCTTATCAAGATAGATGGTTTGTTTCTCAAAGAAGAGAATAACTTAAAAATCTTAAAGCCACAATTGTAAAGTCATGCTTCAACATACATAATAATAAAAGACATGAAATGGAAGAAAAACAAAACAAAAACTACTTATTAGAAGCTTGTTGATCTACATAATCGTCATATTAAGCATTTGGTTAAACTTGAATCATTTGGTATTTGAACATTCTAACGTGCATCAAGTCATGGGGTTTCCTACTATGGCCTTCCGCCATGGAGTAGCTGCCACTGAGCTTGCTTTAAGAAGATTGTCAATCTGCCACCTAATCATATGGAGCAGGTGGATCGACAACTGTGGTTTTCCGATCCTACACATGCATAAATGGTCTTCATTATGCGTTGGTTAACCGAAGATGTATCAAAATATTTGGTGTCCAAACACATAAGCAATTGTTTGTCGATAATTACAAGTTCTCAGGGGACATTATTACGCCCACAACTGCATTCTTTTCTTTTTGGTGAATAGAAACTATAAGTGGATGTTTTATTTTTATTTTTGTCGAAAGTGTACTAGTTTGGTGTTGCACTGTTCAAAAGTTGGTTCTTAACAGATTATGTACTATTTCATTCCTGGGGAAATTGCCAACAAAACCAAGGTTGGCCGGAAAAACATCGACCATAGCTTTTGTCTACCGACAATTTATTGTGATATCCCTTATCTCCTGAGAAATTTATAAGGACACTGCTATGCTCAGTAAGATAATTGGATGCCATTTTTCTACCTATTTGAAACTCTAAGCAAAGCACTCTAGTCCTCTCTGTGAGTGAGCACCATAGATTGTCGGCTAAATAGGTGAGGGCAATTGGGATGCATTTGTGAAAGGGATGCACAGAAAAAAATGTGTAGGGTAGTTCAATATCAAATGTACATTTTAATATCGAAGGGGTTTCAAGGTGCAAAACAATCGCTGCATAGAAAATAATGTGATGTGTGAAGGGCATATATGAAGTATATGTGGTTGGTAACAAAATTCTAAATTTATAATACCACATAAAAACTATCTACAAGTAAATCAATATAAAACACATGATACAAAGTGTAATTAAAATCTGAAGTGTTTATGCTTGTAAAATAAATGTTTAAATTAACGCTTAGAAGTTCTGTGCTACAACATCAAAGACTAGGTTTAATATTTTGCAATCTCAAGAATTAATTTTCTATAGAGGAGAAAAATCATCACAAATGATTATTATGTTCTAGATTGGCAAATGAACTGAACCAGTTTTCCCCCTTCGCACTGGAAGATGGCCCACAAAACACATATACACCAGCCCAGCCTAACCCGCATAGACATTCCCCTTCGCACCGGAAGATGGCAGAATATCGCATGTAAGATGCGGAAAGTGGTCTCTTGTTTAAAATACATAGTGCAACTATGTAGAATGCTCTCTAGAACACTATGGAATATTAACGTCAACGAAGGATGATGGATAAATAAATTAAAAAAAAATAACTTAAGAAAAGTAAATTTTGGTACGGACACGAGGTTGATCTAAAGAACAACAGGCATACAATGGAAGAATTGGCCAGAGAATTTCAACAATTATTGTGAGAATTGCATGAAGCATTTACAAAATTGTGCAGTTGAGACTCAAACAAACTGTTAGGATAACCTTAGTATCTATGAGGTATGTTTTTACTAAAACAGGTAGAATTCACCTTTGTATTCCCCTATAAAAAATAGATAAACAGCAAAAGATAACAAAACTAAAAGTTCATGCTTGCAATATAAAAAAGATGCTAATTAAGGATGACATTACGAAAATTAGGATGCAAACATACCAAGTCCTGCTTATTAGCAAATACCAATATGACACTGTTCAACATGAATGGATCGCGGATAATAGTCTGAAAGAAGTATTATGAAGCAATTATTAGAATTTTAAGAAGAAAAAGAGCCAAATTACAACTACATCCTGAATCATCATACTCTATACCTGAAATTCTTCTCTAGCCTTTCCAATCCTTTCCCTATCCAACGAATCCACAACATAAATCTAAAAGCAATGCATCAAAAAACAACATTGAAAATGATTAATCAAATGACGAGCAAGTCTGTGATAATGTAAGCTAAAATTATGTTAACCAATAAACGAATGAAACTAAAAACCATAGTATAATTATTTGAAATTGGAGAGAACTTTGAAGTTCTGTAAGATTGATTATTAGTGCCTAGAACATCAATCACTAAATAGCCAGGCTACTTCCAAGAGTAAGATTGCATATAAAGAACCTTCTGTCTTGCACCGAATGTGAGAATCTAATCTACTGCAACATTACTGTTGTGATAATTGATGATCATATGTATCTTTCTCAAAGACATTGATGGTCATGGTATAAGCAGAGCCATATAGAAGGCCTTGAATGTCCTAATTTCTATTGTGTTTCATTCATCATATCATTTTTTCTACAGTACATAAATGTGCAACATACAAATTTGATCCCAACAGCAGAAGTACAGATTGGAGTATCAACAACTTAAACTGACTGAAGGATCTCTAAATAGTAAGCAACAAAAAAAGAGTAATCATAGGATGGTTAGTCATCCAGAAATCATTGCTCAAAACAAGTAAAAATTAAATCAATTTCAACACAGAATTATAAGAGAAAAAGCACAATCAATATTATGTTGCCGTCAAAAATTTTCAAATTGAAAAGAAGCAATATTTAGGGCTTAAAATGACCACGTTACTAAAGTAATGACAGATTACCAGTGCATCAGTGTTGCTAAAGTAATGCCTCCATAAAGGCCTTAATTTTTCTTGTCCACCAACATCCCACACTGTAAATACCACATTTTTATACTGGACCTTCTCCACATTGAAGCCTAAAGAATAGACAAAAGACATTATATTGCCAATAATGCACTAGATGTTTGAAATTCTCTCAAATTTTATGTTCTAAATAACAAAACAACAATCATATCAGATATCATCAGTATGCATTGAATCAAAAAATCCCACATAAGACACAAATATCAATTAATTAATCAAGTGAAAAGGGGCCTAGGCATAAGATTTTTTATATCAAGAGCCAAAGATATAGCAAAGATACAAGTTGCAAACTTATTTACTTTAGTTACCAGTATAATATTGATATCAACCTAACAAAAATGATCCAACATAATGTAAGTGGCAAGAGATAAAATTCATGTAGTTGGCCCCACCAAAATAGTTGAGACTAAATGCTGGATGTTGTGGTGAAATGTCATGTTACTCTGAAGATTCAATAGAGATCATCAAGTATCTAAAATGTTCAAGCCAAAATATAAGCCCAAAAATATTTAGAAAATATAAATAAGACCAAAAGTAAAGAAAAAAAAAATAGAATCAACTTATGAAAATAATAAAAAACATGAGTTAGTTGTAATTTGAATAGAAATATGTGAACTTTCACTAGTATACTTTGCAGATACCAGCTGGTCTTGATATTTGTATGTGTGCAAATGAGAGTGTCTTAAACTAAAAAATCAATTTGTTCACCTCCAACACATTCTAGATTACTAATTATTAATATTTTTACTAAAAAATTGATAACAAAATAAAGAGATTTTAGTTATGTTGGTTGACCTTTCAATAATCACAACATGAATTATTGAAGGAACAGTTTCTCTTTTTTGTAAGAGTTGCGTAAGTGATTCTTGAGTAAGTTTGAGATAATCTAAATTTCGTAAGGCTTCTGATAAGATTTGATTGTGTTGTTTTTGTTGCTTTAAAGGGTGTCTATGCGTTGATCAAGTGTTTAAAACTGAGTGTCTATAGTAATACTAAGGCTAAGTAAAAGATCAATAAGTGAATTTAAGCTAGCAGTATCTGAATGTAAACTATGTGTATAAAATTTGCTTCTAATATAACAAGTATGTTTGTTTTGGTCTAAAGTTAATATCGTTCTGGGTTATAAGGCTAAGTCTAAGTAATCAAGTTTTCGTATGGTACTTGTGTTCATAAATAAGTGTCCTACGGATCATTTGGCTCTGATACCAACTACCAAGTTTTCTTCAATTTAGTTTTTCTTCAGTTTTGCTTAGTTTTTTTCTTCAGTTTTGCTTCAATTTAAGGTGGGTTTTGGTTTTATAGGTTTGTTTGTCAGCCGTCACAGAGTCTAAACCTTGCTAAGGATAATTGTTTCTTAATGCTTCTCTCACTAGTAAGTCTCACCTAGTGGAGAGCCTCAAATCTTTTGTATTTTTCTCCAGCTCATACCCCGACGGTTTTCAAGTCTTACTCTTCTGATTGCCTGATGGTCAACACAGGTTTTACAAACGAGGAGATAACACAAATTAGTCTTCTTTCTTAGCTAGTTGTCGTTAACAAACGAAAAGGACTGATGACTTTTGATATGCAAATACAAACAATCATAGCCTCATACAAGGCTTAGAGAAAGGTAATTAAGCTACCATATTACAAGTACAACTTTAAAGAAAATACGCACAAACTGAACTTGAGAAACTTAACAGAGTACATACAAGTATTATACATGCTTTGTCAAAAGAGACGAGAGAAAGCTGGTGAGCGCTGGAAGTTTGTTGTTTGCCTGGGGTTGCTTGCTTCTTCTGGTGCTTTTATAGAGAGAGAGGAATTTGCTGAAGAGGCTAACTCATCGTAATGGATGAGAAAGAATTTTTCTGAGTGGAGGCGTAGTGGGTGGCTGACTCATTTAGATAAGGAGAAGCTGTGTTGTTTGTCGTCATGGTTGACATAGTAGGAGAGAGCTGAGGTCATGGCTGACGTCAAAGTTCCATCATATTAATTAGATTGACTTCTTTAACAGAACTGCCAATTGATAAAGTGGCAGGTGAGATTAAGGAGGGCGTTTTCTATTGTCTTTGCTTTTCAAACCAGGTAGCATTTTTCATTTGATAAAATTGGCAGAGGGTAGCATGTTGTGTGTTATACGAGAATGGTATAAATTTTGTTCCACAATGTTTTGGCCAGCAAATTTGTTCGATAAATGTTTCTCTTGCCAAAACATAGTCTACTGGGTCCTGATTCAGGATTCCATAGCGAGGAACTGCCTTGGATGGAGGCTCTCCAATGTTTAAGTTGTTCTTCGATTGATTTTGGAGAAGTCCATTCATTAAATTAGACATTCAAGACCTATTGTCTTTTGAAAAATATCCTTCTCATCCTGATAAAGAATGGATTCTACAAACCAATCGAAGAACAACTTAAACATTGGAGAGTCTCCATCAAAGGCAGTTATTGGCTATGGGATCCAGTAGAAACATTTACCGAAAAAATCTACTGGCCAAAACATTGTGAAACAAAATTTATATCATTCTTGTATAACACACAACATACTACCCTCTGCCAATTTTGTCAAAAGAAAAATGCTGCCCGGTTTGAAAAGCAAAAAACACCAAAAACGCCCTCCTTAATCTCACCTGTCACTTTATCAATTGGCGGCTTTGTTGAAGAAGTCAATCTAAATAATATGATGGAACTCCGACATCAGCCATGACCTTAGCTCTCTCCTACTACGTCAGCCATGACGACAAACAACACTGCTTCTCCTTATCTAAATGAGTTAGCCACTCATTCTTTCTCATCGACTACGATAAGTCAGCCTCTCTAGCAAGTTTCTCTCTCTCTATAAAAGCACTAGAAGAAGCAAGCAACCCAAGACGAACAACAAACTTCCAGCGCCCACCAGCTCTCTCCCCTTTCTCTCTCTCTCTCTCTCTCGCGCGCGTCTCCTTTGACAAAACCTGTATAATACTTGTAAGTACTCTATTAAGTTTCTCATGTTCAGTTTGTGTGTATTTCCTTTAAAGTTGTACTTGTAATATGGCAGCTTAATTACCTTTCTCTAAGCCTTGTATGAGGCTACGATTGTTTCTATTTGCATCTCAAAAGTCTTCATTCCTTTTTTGTTTGTTAACAATAACTAGCTAAGAGAGAAGACTAATCTGTGTTATCTTCTCATCTGTAAAACATGTGCTGACCATCAGGCAATCAGAAGAGTAAGACCTGAAAACCGTCGGGGTATGAGTCGGAGAAACACAAAAGATTTGAGGCTCTCTACTAGGTGAGGCTCACTGGTGAGAGAAGCAGTATGAAACAATTATCCTTAGCAAGGTTTAGAGTCTCTCAGCCGCCCAAAGAAACCTATAAAACCAACCACCTTAAATTGAAGCAAAAAAACTAAGCAAAACTGAAGAAAAACTAAATTGAAGCAAAACCGAAGAAAAAACTTGGTATCAGAGCCAAATGACCCGTGGGACACTTATTTATGAACATAAGTACCATACAAAAACTTGATTACTTAGACTTAGTCATACAACCCAGAACGACACTAACTTTAGACCAAAACAAACATACTTGTTATATTAGAAGCAAATCCTATACACATAATTTACATTCAGATACAACTCACTTAAATTCACTTACTGATCTTTTACTTAGCCTTAGTATTACTATAGACACTCAGTTTCAAACACTTGATCAACACGTAGACACCCTTTTAACGCAACAAAAAAAATGAAATTTAGATTATCTCAGACTTTCTCAGGAATTACTTAAGCAACTCTTACATAAAAGAGAAACGGTTACTTTAGTCAAACCGACAAATACGTCAAACACGGATATAGAAATAAAGGCCCTCTTACTCCAATCTAAAGACTTAAATGTTATCAATAAAACTCATCTTTATGAAAAATTGGACAGCCTTCATAAGTTACTTGAAGAAATCAAATATAAATGAACAAGCTTAGATTTGAAAATACTTACTATGATGAAGCTTTAGAATTTACAAAACAATTTTCATCTATAAAGGAAGAAGGCTATTGTAATAGTAAAGACCTTACAGGAAAAAGTGATCAACTTTTACTTCAACAAAACAATATTGCTATAGCATTACTTCTCTTCATTATCAAACCTCTTTGTTAGAAAATAAATTAATTACTCTAGAAAAATAACTCACTTACTCTAGAAAAATAACTCCTTGGCACTATCCAATCCACTGAATGGAAGGAAACCTTAATTAAACTTAATAAGGACCTAAGTCAACTATCATTAGGAAAACACTTTCCTAAAACTCCACCCAATACTTCAAGATTCCTAACTTATACAAAACACAATGAGTCTCACAAGAACTGAACCTTTTCAAGGCTCCTCACAAATTAGTAGACACATGGAATCAAATACAATCTCCAGGCTAGATACTCTATTAGCCAGAAGAAATAGCTCCTCAAATATAGTAGCTCATAGATTAGAAGAACTTATAGATGTAGAAAGAGACTTAAACATCTTCTCCAATAAACAATTAAATACATTAAATCCCAAACGATTATATAATCAAGGTTTACTTAACTTTTCAACTGCTGTATATCATCATCATAGACAAGAATCTCATCATCTTCCAAATGGAGGAGAAGTCAAATTAAACTTAATGTCTGAAGAAGCTGCCAGAACTTTAAGTCAAAAAGACATAATTATATTCACTTAGGCCTAATTGTTTTTTGCCTACGGGGTTTAACAAGAACCAAATTAGGAGGAAAGGTGTTATTGGTTTTATACGACTCCCGTCTTTCTGATAAAGAAAAAGCCATCATAGGCTTGATTGAGGTAGACATGAATAATAACTTAGGCATCACTTATTTATGTTCCAACTTTAACATTACAATCAAAGATTTTATAAAACACATCAAAATCCACATCCAAGTTAAAGGCTATCGACAATTTCAAGGGGGCAATCTTCAATTAGACATCATATTTTTGGGAAAAACAATGAACCATATTCATAATCACTTTAAGGTCACCATTACTGACATGATTGAAGCTCTTACTACCAAAAGGATTCATTTCCTGAAACCCAGAGAATTTAACTCAGAACTTTTAGAAGGACTAGAATAGACTCTAAATCTGGACAACCAAGAAACAACTTTAAAACCAACAACTTCAGTTATGCATGCGAATAGTGCTTCCTACCCCAAAATGGAGCAATAACATTTTTTTGTTCAAATTGGGAAAAGGTTCCCAAATCCTTTACTCCCGTCCATCATTTTCATCAAAGGAAACAACAATATATAGCGGCTGGGAGATCATTCTGGTTTATACCAACTTACTTCCTTATGTGTTTCCTTACTTCATAGGAAATACAAACTTAGATTTGTCATTTGTGTCATAGCATACACCTCCATGTAATTTTTTTTTTTTGGTAATATAATTAGATTATGTCGTCCTTTGATGAATCTTAGTATATTATGGTAATATTCAAAACCAATTTACAAGTAAGAGGACCTAGCAATGTACTAAGATCTAGCTTAGAGTAAGTTAAATTATTAAATAGATTGAGTTGTAATCATGGATTAAAATTTCGAGCCTTTTCGCTCGATACAAGCGAAACATCTTGTTCCGCTTGTGGACCGGCACCAACACATGGTGTCGGCATGCCGAACGCGTTGCGCCGACCCGACAACTCGTCCCGACGCATCGCGCTAGCCTGGCAACGTGTTCGAACTCGTTGCATGAGCCCAACCACGTCCTACAAACACGGTAGCGTCGTGCAAGCTTGGCGATGAGTACGAACGCGATGCGTCCGAACGAGTCGCGCAACGCGTTTGGACTCATCATGCATGGCCATGGTCGTCGCGGAACAAGAAGAGGATGAGGAGTTTTTAACTTAGGGTTTGATTAAATGCTTAGGCTAATAAATTTAATCAACTCCTAACTATGGTTGAGATAATTTAAAGAGACTTAATTAAAGCCTAATAAAATTATACTATTAATTTTATATATATATATACTTTTTATTTTTATTTTAAAATATTTAGATTATATTTTTTATTTTTAGTTAATATATTTTATATTTAAAAAATACCAAAACTATATCACCACGGTACAATACGGTAACGAAACTATGTTGTTCCGATCCATGACTAAAACCTCGACATGGCTCTAGATTTTAAAGCACGGTTGTAATAGCATCACAGATTTTTCATATGTTGATATCACCACCAGGCTATAGAACTGTTAGATTCTACTATCCTTCTATCGTATGAGCTTATGAATCTTTATCTGGTTATTTAATCATACTTACTGATTCATGTTTTATTAAAAGATTCATTTTGGATTAATTTCCATGTTAAATTCACAGGTTGAGACAAGACAATGATTTTAGCTAATTGTTTTCCCCCCGTAAATAGCTTCTAACATTTGAATTTTTTCTTTATCTGTTTTTTAGATGCCTTATTAACATGAAAGATAATATATTGGTGGTTGCTAATGATGCTTATGTGAAATAGTATTTAATACATGGAGGCTCACTGCTCTGTTAGATCTAAATCTTGAAAGGATTCTTATGGTGACTATCAAGTTCTAATCACAAGTTGTTTTGCTTATTATTTACTTACAGAGATTATTGAGAGTTATGGTTCAGGGTTATACAACTACCATCAGATACTTGTTCTACTTCAATTGCAACTAGCTGCAAGAATAAACTAAAAAAAAATCTCATTCTGGGCAATTGTTATCATTATTCTTATTAAACTAGAGAGATAAAAA
>JBBPFQ010000091.1:495302-506055 GCA_037974815.1 Kaempferia elegans
TGACATCCTCGTGATGTGCACTGCATTCTTGAGATGTGATTTGGCTGGTCCAATCGGTAAAAAGACACGGGGACACATTGATTTTGGGACAGAGGATTTGAGGAGGTGGCCCAAAATGCAGAATTGGCGCCTAACTACATTGTTGAGCCCTTCTTAGTTGCGTACGGAAGCGTTCAAGGAAACAATCCATTTTACTCATGGATTTGATCTCCGCATCCCTACGATTAATTCGATCTCATTTGTACAGACAGTGCATGCACAATATGAGTCTTGTGTAGGCACTGCTTACACATGTATAGAATCAAATGAACCCTATAAGACCCATTGAGAGGAGCTCACAATGCAACATTGACTGCATTGTGGGCACCCCTTTTACTTAGTGATTTGATCCTCTACAAGCTCCCTTAGTGGCAAAAGGCGATTTACTTGCTTAGCATCTCCGACAATCCGTCCTAAGGCCAACACGAAGAAGGTAAATCGCGGGAGCTACTAGCCCGAATAGTAAATCAGTGATTAATGCATAAGAGAGGGTAGACACCTGACTTCACCAGGATTTGATCTCCAGACCTCATGATGATAACACCCCACACACTAGCCACAGTCTATCTCGTGGGGACTGCTCTGTGAGCCCCCTTGAATAATGTTGTGCATGAGTATGACTAAGGAGGTGGCCCACAATGCAATATTGACTACTTACTACATTGTGTGCCATTCTCAGTCGTGTAAGGGAACAACCCGCATTTTGCTCTTAAAGAAAAAATGTAAAAAAATCACATTGACTTTTTCTAATGAAATAACATATTTTAATTTTATTTTCATAGACATCAAATGGAGATGTATTCGTGAAGAACCACGATGAGTTAGACTTTGAGTTCTTGGGCAACATTCAAGGGAAGGAGTGGCGTGTACAAACCAATGTGTACGGCAACGGTAGCACCGATCATGGCCGTGAAGAGCGATACTACCTCCCCTTCGATCCTACCGTTGATTTTCACAATTATTCCATTCTTTGGACCGACCAAAATACAATGTAAGACTTTTATCTCTATATAGCAGCTATGAACTATAATTGCTACCATATATATATTTTGCTCGGTGCAACAGGAAAGATGTTCAATGATATCCCAAACACTCATGATTCAATTCTCAGTTATGATACATTTGCTAAGATTTTTTTTCAAAATGTGATTCGCAACTAAGGGATGTTAGACTTCTTGACCGCCCAAGTACATTTATCCTGATTATTGATAAAAAATTTTCATGAAATTTAACTTATATCAACACTATTGGGCCAATTATAATTTATAGTTCTTATAATACGCACTTTCATCACTAATTAATACTAGTCTACATTAGTTAAACCAGTCACCAACTCACCATCATATTATAGTTACTGAATCATAATTATTAGAACTGTGTAATAATTATAATTGGGTAACAGGTTTAATCTTCTAGTTGTTATAATAGCGGTAAAAATATGAACAAATTTTTTTAAAAATTACACTAATAATAAATCAAATAAAGATTCTCCTTGCAATTATAAAAAAAAGATCGAGAAGGATCCTCTGGTTCATAATTTATGGATCAATTCCTTCTGATCTCTACTGTTGAATCAGGTCAGGAGGGACCAATATATGGATTCCTGATCTGATCCAACAGTAGAAATCAGAAGGGACCAAGAGTGATCTATAAATTATGGACTAGGAGATCCTTGCTGAAAAAGATCCCTTTTAAGTTTTATCTAAATTTCTTGTCCATAATTTGATATTTGAAATATTTTGAATAACAAAATATCAGTAAATATCATTTTAATATTTTTTTTTGGAAAAAAAGCTGTTAAAAAAAAATCAAAAGGCAACTTTATTTAGGTTTATTCTAATATTAATTAAAGATACTATTTTTTTAAATGTATTTTTGAATTTTGATGGATGAATTAGAGGCTTTATCCTATTTAAAAAATCGCTATTAAAAATTAATTTGATTTATTTGAAGTTTCTACATCGATGACGTCCCAATCCGCGAGGTGCGGCGGTCCGCCGCAATGGGCGGCGACTACCCGTCGAAACCCATGTCGCTGTACGCCACCATCTGGGACGCCTCCAGCTGGGCCACCTCCGGCGGCCGCTACAAGGTCAACTACAAGTACGCCCCCTTCGTCTCCCAGTTCTCCGACCTCGCCCTCCTCGGCTGCCGCGTCGGACCCCTTCAGCAATCCGTCTCCCCCGGATGCGCCGCCGCCGACGCCCAACTCGCCGCCACCGGCCTCGCCGACCTCACCCTCGACCAGCGCCGGGCAATGCGCACCTTCCGCGAGCGCTACATGACCTACTCCGTCTGTCACGACCGCATCCGATACCCGGAGCCGTTCCCCGAGTGCGACGCCAGCGAGTCCGAGAAGCGGCGGTTCAACGAGTCCGGACATTTGAGGTTCCGCCGATACCGCCGCCGCAATCCGCGACGCGCTAGGGTTTCGGCGAGGGCTGACTCGAGGAGGCAGCGGCTTGCGGCATCATCTTGACTTGAAGTAAGTTGTGAATAGATTGATGATATCATGCTTAATTTGGTGGCGTAATTCGATACAAATTCCTGGATTGTTGTGCAAATATCTATAATTAATGGAAACAATTTATACTTGCAATATGTGATTCTGAATCATTATAGTCATGCATTTGTTCTTGGATTGATCTTAATTATAAGTGATTATGCGTGATTAGTTGTTATGCTATGTTCATGTTTTTTTATACCATTAGGAGTATACTTTGGAATGCGATTTTTGTGGAAGTGTCCCTCTAGAGCCATCAATTCCTTTAATTACGACTGAGATTGATTTGAGCTAGATTGTAGAGAGGTCTTCCATAGAAATCATATTTATGAATTGTTACTCATCCACCGACTCTCTTCGGCCATGACCTCAATCTTGACTTTACTGACCAATCACAGAGACATTGTCACCGAATGCCATCTACTTCTGTTTCAAAGAGTAACACATAATAGAATAGAGGAATACAGCTAAAAAAGTTAGTTAAATGTGCTAGTTTTTACATTTCACTCATAAAACCAGAGTTTTGAGTCTCGATGCTTCAATGTCTCCATGTTCATTGATAACTTACTTGAAGTACAAGTCACGTAGAAGCACAAATGCACGAAGTATACATAGACAAAAGCTTATTCTCGAATTATCATCACTTTGAAGATTTTCAAACAGATTTATACATTTTAATATTTATTAAACCTTACCAGAAATTCTCATTGAATTTGCTATCCCTATTAAATTTTTTTGAAAAATTCTAAACAAAAAATTCACAGTTTGGGAAATGCATGTAAATATGTAAAGAATAAAGGGTTTCTTGTGACATTGATCATTCATCAATAATACATATACAAAAGTGAGGCAAAGGTTTTTTTTCCCCGATCACTGTGCGCTCATTATTTATTGAAAATTTGGTCTACCCAACTCCACATGAAGTCATGAACATCATTCAGGTACTCCTCTCTTTGTTGCACACCCTCTCCTAACTCCACATAGTGATCAAGCAATTTGATCCCTCCATTGAGGGAGTCGACCAGAGTCCTCTCGTTTTGCAAGTGCGTCAATAAACAATGAGGTTTTGTTCAATCAATGAGGAGCGAGATTGTTCGAGTGCTTCACCCAACCGCCATGTTGGGATGTCTCTACATCGTGTACTTTTATTGAAGACCAAAAGCCAATCATTTTGCCACCATTTCTTCTCTGCATTGCAACTCTTCATTTGGCAGACTATGGTTGATGAGATGAATGCTCTCTCTGCACTAATGACACGCGGGAGCTTGTTCTTCTTTCTTTAGGGAAGTCCACTATTGGGCTCCTGACGAGTTTTCTTTATTAAGTGTTCACCGGACTATATTGTTGATTGACTTAAAGCTTGTTTGGTGGCAAAGGGGTATCAAACTTATATTGTCAAATATCTTGATTCATTTTCTCCAACGACCAAGATTGTTTTAGTTTAACTCTTTCTCTCACTAGTTGACTAGTTGTTTGTCTTTCATTGATTCTTTTACTTGTATAAAGCAATCTTCATGGTTTATTGTTCAGGTGCAGATTACTCTGGTGTGTAAGCTAAATAAATTTCTATCACCGAGAGTATGGTTTGAGATATTCAGCTCAATTTGTATATAATACGACATTACATCACCTTGGTATGAAAGTTACTTATAATATGCCATGGATTAAACCAATGGATACTTCTATGAATCATAGTATTAGATTAGTACCAGGACAAAGGGTGCTATACTGATTAGCCTGGCATATACAGGAGGTTGATAGAAAAATTAAATTATTTCAGTCGTCATATTTTATATCTCATTTTCTATTAGTGTAATCAATCAGTTTCTAGAAAATTTTCATGAACACTGGGTAGCACCCATGAGAATTCTATGTACTTAAAAGGTACAAAAGTTCTCTAGGAAAGGTATACGTGATCACTTTAGATTGTAAGATACTCTAATATATATTGGGCAAGTTATCCTACAATAGTCTACCTCTCTGACTATAGTGTTCTCTTGGAAGGTAATATTATTTTCTAGCCGTGCTAGAAGTAGACAATGGTAGCAAGGTCTAGAGCAGAAGCAAAATATATATAGTCATTATCCTAGCAATTTGCAAGCTCATTTGGGTTAAGCATTTGATAATCGAACTAGGATATGCCCCTACAAAGCCAATGAATCTTTATTGGGACTTTCAAGTGCAATGCATTTATACAGTAGGTATTAACTTAAGTCATAGTCCAGATTCACCCATACTATATAAAAGTAGAATAAGCTGCAGTGTCATAACATAATCTACAAGGTAGATAGCTTTCTGTTCTTAAATTTACTTTTTTTTTTTGACATATGAGGATTTGTTGATCCGAAACAAGGGCAAAAATTAGTTAGGATTTTTTTATATTTATAGTGTCTGGACAAAGAGAGAAATCTCAGATCTATTTTATGATTGTATTGTGAATTAATAACAAAATGAAGGATCTAGATATTGACATATATGCCGTTTCAATAGAATCAAGACATTTAATAAGATAATACAATCATCCGAAGCTGTAGAACACATTGACTTCCTAGTTCATTGATAGCAATATGTATCCTATCAATGGTTTCCCTTCTTCAGAAGGCTCCCAAACTTGTGCAGTAAGGCCTTCTTCTTCCTTTGATTGAGGGGCTGCTTGTCAGGTGAGGTAATTCCATCATCCATTCTGATATCCACATCTGATTCTAGATCTTCATCAATTGAATAATCTTCATGCTCACTTTCTGATGATAAATCACTGTCTATGGTTTCCTCATGATCCTCTTCATGGTTGTTGTTTATGTTGGTGCTCTCTTCTTTCGCTTTGTAGTCTTCTTTATGATGTTCTTGAAACTCATCCTCTCTATTTGAAAATATTTCCTTCAGCCTGAAACTTCCATGTTTCAATTCTTCTTCTGCTTCACAAGAAGAATCTGCATTTGCTTGCTTCGTTTCTTTTTTCTCAACTTTCTCGATTTCAACCATTTTTGTCATTTCAACTTTCATTGAAGCAACCTCTTCCAACTTCCTTATAGTGTTAACAAAAACAAGCTCCTTTTTGTCCCACTCACTTTTTGAGTTACTCGCTTCAGTTTCAACTCTTTCAATTATATTCTTGAGGCAAACAATCTCGTATCTTGCCTCATCAAGCATCACCTCATATCTATCCTCAGTGTTTCTTAATGCTATATTTAATTGCTCAATCTCTGCTTGTGATTCTTCAAGCTCAGCTTGTGTTCGCAAGAGTCTTTCATCTTTTTCTCTGGCATCTTTCGAAACACTTTGCAATGTCTCAGCTAAACCTTCCATTGCCTTTTGATTCTTCTCCTCCTGATCTCTGCTAATCCTGAGCTCATCCATCAGTTTGTTGTGCTCTTCCATCAAGCTCTCAGCTTTTGTAATGTGACTTCTTTCCCTGTTAACTGCTTGCAGCTTTTCCTCCTCAAGGTTCTGAATCTCCAACTTCAATAGGTCAACTGTCTTGCCTATGTTAACTGCATCTTGTCGTGCCGCATCAACCTGCCTATCTGATTCTTCAAGATCTTCTCTTTGCTTCTCAACCTCAATCTCCAATGACCTTATCTTCCCTTGAAGAGTTGATATCTCAGATTCAGCATCTTCAAGCAGTGATTTACTCTCGTCCAAGTGCACCATCATTGCTGCTAGAGAGTCAGATGCTGATTTCTCAGACTGATGTGCTTTGTCCAGATCAACCTTTAACTTTACTATCCTTTTTTGCCAGTCATCGACCAACTCAGAGGCATCTGATTCAACCTTTCTTGCATTGATCACCTCCACCTGAAGCTCATCAACCAACTGCTCCATCTTAGCCAACTTATTTTTCTCTGCCTTTGATTGCTCAAGTTCGAGTTTCAAAGTATATACTTCACCTTCCAACTTCTTAATCATCTCACTGGCCTCTTTGTTCATGCTATCTAGCTTGCGGCTGTGTAGAGCTTTTGACCAATTTGCTTCCTTGGATAAGAGTTCCACCCTCTCTCTGTATGTTTCAGCTATTTCCCTTTCTTCATCTGCTTGCTTAAGAGCAATTTCTTTTGCACTCAAGGCTCCATTAAGCTCTAACTTGATCCCTTCCAGCTCCTGAGATATGGAATGTAATTTCGACATGGCCAGAGAGTGTTGGCTCATTAGATTGTTGATTTCCTGCCGTAATTTCTCCTCCCTTTCTTGTGCACCTTCTTTTCTAGCATTTTCCAACTTATCGCAGAGCTCTTTCTCCAAACTTTGCTCAGCTCTCTTCTGAGCATCTGTAGCTACCTGCAGTTTCTCATTTGTTTCGTAAGCGAACTTCTTCACATCATTTAATTCCTCAAAAGCTTTACTCTTCTCTTGCTCAGCCAAAGCCAATTTCTCTTTTGCTTTCTTCAGCTCCTTCTCAAGTGCATTTAAATTTTCATGCAGCTCCAAGTTCGTCGAATTAGCTTGCGGTGGTTTCTGATACAAAAGATCAATTCAGAGTGGAAGGAGATTAATTGTACCAACTATTTGAAATGAAATCATCCTTACACTAGTATTGCTGTTCCTCTTGATTGCACTCTTTGCGTCAACTGTTTTTGGTGATCTATCAGACAGAATCCGTGGTTTTGGAAGCGGAGAAGTTTGCTTTGCGAAGGGAGAACTTTGTTTCGCCTTTGGAGAAACCAATCCGCTATCTAACTTGGTAGATCCAGTTCTCGTTGGTTTAGTGATCCTATTGGAGCCTTGCAAATTCTTATAATCTGAAGCTTCAAATATACCAGATCTGCTCCAAATGGTAAATATCAGACTATTGGTTTACATTTGCTACATTACAAGACTGATTACATGACCAAGTAGATACAGATCAAACACTTGTAACAGAGAATATGTTTCTAAACAAATCCAGATCAAGAAGCATGAATAGCAAAGAAACAGGTTCAACCAAATCATCCATTCAGATTTGAGCTTCAAGATTAATCACAAATGATCAAGATCTATTTAGTTTCTAATACACTTACCTGGATTTGTAGGGAAGCATTTTTGGTTTTCTATTCCTGGAGGAAGAATTGCAGCCTGTGAGGAAGCTTCAGCTGCGGGCACTGAGAGATTTGGTAAAGCTCTGAGAAAGGAGAGGAAAAGTGTGCTTGGAAAGTGAGGGAAGATGATTATTTCAGTCCATGTCATACTTGTCCTTGGTAAGTATTCCCTTTCCACAAGATAGTGAAAAAAAAATTGTTTTTTTTCCCTTAACAGCACATTTATATGGCCCAGTTTTCTGGTGAATCAATTCTTTTTCTTTCCCTGCTAATGCTGCTATTGGATCTGTCACCATGGTTCTCACCATTCAACCTTCATCATTCCGCTCGTTTTTCAGCCATTCATCGTGGGTCGTCCTTTGACTCATAATTCTGCCGACGAGAACGAGTGCCAAAAGTCACCTGTTCCAGGTTAGCATGATACTGTAAATGCCAGCATGTTTTTGTCGAATACATGACTGATTTAACTTTGACAGGATACACTCTTAGGCCAAGCTTCTCTTTTACATATTTGAGGCATTACTTGCTCTTAGCTTTCCTTTTCATCCTGATCATATTGCTGTCGAACCGATGCCACTGTGTTTCGGTAATGGTATCGAAACAGTGTCTTATTTACTACAAGGCAGGCATTGATCATGAGCACAGCTAAGGTTTTGAAGGCACTCCATTAATGTTGCAGATGGTGGCCCCTTCCCGTGGTTGCAGAAAAAGTGAACTGTGCTATTATTGCAGTGGCCTCATGTGAGACATGATTCAGATGATACAGTAAGAACATGGCTTACTTCAATACTGTTTATTTTATTTTATTTAAGTTGGTGTGGAACTAGTTGGATTGTTTAATTGCATTGCTAAATGTTTCTTACGATGGAGGACAAGAGAAGGTACATGGGCTTCAATTTTTTCCCCCTGTTTTATTTTCACATGACACATTAGGAAGATAATTGTTTTTTTTTTTTGATTCAAAGTGTTTTTTATTTATTATTTTTGATAATCTAGGTGTTTGAGTTTTGGCTGATTAATTTTTGCAGATGGCTGCCTTCCCTTTAGGTAAATCTGAAGCATAATTTGACCTTTAAGATATTTATTTCATTTGAGTAGGGCTGTAATAAGATAAGTCGAGTCAAGCTTTGTAATATTCAAGCTTGTTTGATAAAGTAATGAAGCCTAATTTAGTTTAAAATGAACTAAGCTGTTAAAATAATTGTTCAGATTGATTTTTTTTTATGAGTTTGAGGTTGATTTATTTAAATGTTATCAAATTTTTAATTTAACCTTAATTGTTTAAAAATTTTAAATTTTAAACTTGTTCAAACGTTCACTTCATTTGCAGTTTTACATTTAAGATTGAAATCTTGATTCTCATATTGCTATTTTGAGTGCTTTACGGTTCAAAATGTCAAACCATTAAGTTCATATTAGACATTTCACACTTTTTAGGTACAAAGTGGGTCTCACGCATTCATTTGATTAGGGTTATAAATAAGATAAGTCGAGTCAAGTTTTGTTTTGATAAAGTAATTGAGCCTAACCTAGTCTAGTTAAAATAATTGTTCAAGTTTGGATTGATTTCTTTTTTATGAGTTTGAGGTTGGTTCGTTTAAATGTTATTGAACTTTCAATTAAGTTTGTTTGATTGTTTGAAAATTTTAAATTTTAAACTTGTTCCAACGTTCGGTTCATTTGCAGTTTTACATTTAAAATTGAAAATTTGATTATCATAGTGCTCTTTTGAGTGATTTACGGTTCAAAGTGTCAAACCATTAAGTTCATATTATACGTTTCACACATTTTAGGTACAAAGTAGCTCTCGCACATTAATTCTTAGGTTCCAATTTTCAAAATAAGTTAATTAATATGATGTTTGTTTGCTGTTATATCACTATGTTGAATGAGTTCACTTTAGGGTTAGATTAGTTGATGAGAACCTTTATGGTGTATTTTAGATTCAATTTTTTTTTTAATCCTAAAAAATGAAATGGATTTTATATTTCTTAACTCAAATTTTATTATTTTTTTTTCTTTTTTGATTTGAAGAATAGGTGGCAATTTGCCGAGCTTGTAGATGGTAATACCTAAGTTTTAGTTAATTGGATATATAGACCAATGGTGGATCCAGTAGAGGTAAAGTACTCTTTGAGATAGATATTAGAGGAGTTTACTAGCGCGGTGTTCCATCGAGAGATTGGATGTGTGAGTAATCGGAGGTATCGTTAAGATGAAGTCAAGCCTTTTGATTCGATTTTAGCGATACTCATTTATCGGTAATTTCACAAGGAACATGATACTAATGGCCGTTATAATTTCTTCACAATTAATGGTGATTTTCATTATTGTTTCTAAAATTGTTGGAGGTGAAATCATGGAAATTTAAACATTTTAATTAATCAAAACTAACATTGTTATCATCCGCGGCATCATCAAACAAGGAAGAGAACTTAAAATGCTTGATTTATTTTAGTACAAATTAGTTCAACTCCAAATACGAATCTAGTGTTAATATTACACATGAAACTTGCCAACACTCAAAAACTATATCTAACTTGATCTTCTTATGAATAAAAGGAGTGCTCACCACAATAGACTATGATCACTTACCCCACTCTCATGACGAAACTCTTCAATGATGATTATTAGCGATACGATGAAGGCGCAATCGATGTTGGGACTCACGGTGACTTGGAGTTTCTCCGGTTGCAAAAATGCTTTCTTAGAACTCATCTGGTACGGTGGAAGAAAATTTTAAGAGAAATTGATACATATTTATATAACTATAACAATATGCTTACTTGTGCGATGATTGTATCGGATTGGCCAATAGAAATGGTGCATTTGGTACTCCTTCCAGTTCCATCAATCTTAAAGTCACACGTGGCAGCTTGGTTGGCGTTGGTGGCTAAGATCACTTTGAACTTGTCCAACTGAAGTAGCTTGGACTTTCCCACAGTGAACAGTAAGTCATTAGGGCTAGTGACTGTCTCCACTGTATACATTCCATGGTTCACAAAAATCCAAACCCTAAACATTTTAAGGGTTTTTTTTTTTTTTTTCAAATATCCAAAGTTCAAATTCAAATGAGAAAGAATTTCACATTATGAAAAAGAGTTAACCTTTACCATCTCATTGAAAGGCACTTTCAGCTGTGAGTTTCGTTCATGGGCATCTCACACACATATATATATATATATTTGATTAGGTGAAC